>JBAGKO010000002.1:11625450-11641239 GCA_037177275.1 Acacia concinna | reverse complement strand
GAGAAAAATCATCCACAAAAGAAACAAAATACTTAAATCCAGTTTTTGACTCAATAGGACAAGGGCCCCATACATCAAAATGGACCAGATCAAAAGGGGACATAACCCGTTTATTAACCCTAGGTGCCAGGTAAACATGACTATGTTTAGCAAACTGACACAACTCATACTCTAAAACAAAAACAAACGAAAATTTTGGAAACATTTACTTCAAAGCTGACAAGGAAATATGACCAAACCGATAATGGGCATCTCAAATAGAAAAACCACCAATATAAGCAGCTGATTGTGACATCGGATTCTCAAGTAGTAGTGGCCGCCTAACTCATATCCCCCACCAATAATCTACCTCATCGTAAGATCTTGAATTAAACAATGGTTCAGAAAATAGTGAGATAAAATAGTTCATCTAGTGGGTTAACTTACTAGGGGATAAGAGATTAAATGTGAAGTTGAGAACATTAAACAATAACAGTGTCTGACTCTAAGACAAGTGTAGATGAGCCATTAACAATAACAATACAAGTAGGCTTGGCATAGTGTGCATACGATGAAATCAAATGATGATTACTTGTCATGTGATCAATAGCACCAAAATCGATAACCCACTTCGTAAAAGAAGTAGCTAAGCATGTATTAGGCATACCTACAATCAATGAATTCAGAGATGTGGGCTGAGGCAATATCAGAAGAAGATTGATCAGAAGCCTGAGCTACAATCACAAATCCCCTTCACTACTGATCACGAAGCTATTTATTCTACAATTTCTTACAGTTCTTCTTAATGTGGTATGCTTCCTTACAATATTTGCAAATAGTACTATTAGAATTATCATATGAGCCACTAGCAGGAGGATGAGAACTACCATAATGATGTTGATTGGTGCGACTAGCCAAGGCATTACTAGTCTAAATCACGGAGGATGAGTGAATACTGTCAACCCAAAAAACATAAGAAAAAACATCATCAAGTGAAGGTAACTCTGAGCTAAATAGGATCTGTGAACAAAAAGTCTCATGAGATGGATTGAGTCCCTCCATAAAGCTTATAATAGCCTGGTGATCTACATTCTTGATTTGGGTCTTAAGATCAGCAATAGGAGACATTAACACCTTCATCTCCTCATATAGTTGCTTAAAGTCAAGAAAGAAGTCCTTAAGAGAGTCATCACCCTGCTGGGATTGATAGAACCCCTTACAAAGCTCGTAGACACGAGCTGTATTACCTTAGCTAGAAAACGCAAAGGCAAGATAATCCATTAATTCTTTAACAGTATTGCAATGACCTACAAATGAGAGAATCTTTAGCTCAATTGAGTTTTGGATCTAATAAAAAATACTGGAATCTACACGAGTCTACTCTAATATCTTGGTATCCTCCTCTTCCTCAGACGATGGATCCTTCGTCAAATGGGCCTCCTTCTCTATTCCAATAAGATAAGCCCGAATGGTCTTATTTCAATCATGGTAGTTAGTCCAATTCAACTTAACTAAAGTAAGAGTAGCCATTATGAGGGCCTCAAGACCAAATTTAGAACTTGCCATTAGAAGCAATAAAGAAACAAATTACACTCAAAGATCACTTACAGAGAAATGATCGAAAACAAGCCAGAAAGATTACAAGAAACCAAAGATTGATCCAAACTGAACCAAATACACCCAACACACAATTTTTGAATGGCAGAAGTGACTGCCCTGAAGATGTGTCTGGCCGTTAACAGAAACTGAAACAAATAAAGACCTAGTAGACACAGATAAACCCTAATTGTTAAAAGGCTCTAATGTAATGTAAGATGAGAAAAGAAAAATTGTATTCTATGTGATTAACTCTGTACAATGAGGTCTCCTTATATAAACCCTAATTTCTTCTATTTCTATCATGCTAATCCATTATCCATATGACTTTTGCTCTTGAAAAAATTCTCCATCATGTGAACCTCAATGCTCAATGTATGATCTCAATTGTTCCTTGAAATGAAGCTTTCTGATATATCTTTCTAACTCATGACTTCCACAATTTTTAGCATGAGCATCCAACATAAAATCAAAAATGAGTTTTGTAGTCACAATCTCAATTTTATAATATGTATTATCATGATTTGAAAGAACATATGAGATTTAAAACAATTTACATATTTCATCATCATGCTTTATCATAATTGGCTTGAGCAAACTTGTTTATTAAATTATTCTTATGCTTTTAAAATTTTTTTATTTACATTCTTTTCAACATAAAAAGCATAAGTTGATCCTTCAAGTCAACTTCAAAGATGATCATTATGAAAATATTATGATTTGGTTTATATGCATTACATGAAATTCTTATCAATGACATCGTTTCTACATATATTTACAAATTGTCATTATTTCTTGAAAATCATCATTCTTGGTATCATTTGCTCATTACCCTTTATGATTTAATGATTTGATTTTAATTAATTGGGTAAAAATTATGCCTTAGTTTTTGCTTTAACATACTCTTTGCTTTAATATCATATGGTTTGAATAGATAAAAGCATAAGAGTTGTTATATCTAATATTGTGAACCCAAGAAAAGTTGGGTACCAAAGAGTAAGCTTTTATGTTTTGCAGGAGTTGAGCAAAATGCTATGCTAACAGATACTAAGAACATAACTAACAAAGAAGGATTAATCGAAACATCACATATGGAATGTTGCACCAATCTCAATGGGTGTTGAAGTATCAACAGTAGATGATGTCATCAAAGATAGAGGAAGAAGACCTCTAAGTGACTCTTGCTGAGTTCAATTCTAACAATCTCTTGCTTTCACTATCTATCAATCTTCTTCACTGTGCAAAAGTGGGTCATCAAGGTTGGATTTGTTAGATGATGGGTTCTGTTGTCAATATGGAGACTTGAAGTTGAAATCTTGAGGGAATATGTTAGAAACAAAAAAAGGAAGGAAGTATAATCATTACCTTGAGGATTGCTCAGAAACCTTGAGGTAATGAGATTAAATTTGTTGAAGAGAGCATGTATAACCTCAAGGTTCTTGTGAACCCTTGAGGCATTGGGTTTCTATCAAATGAAAAGGTAGAAGTATGGAGGAAACCTTGAGGCAGTCATAAAACCTTAAGGAAGATATGCTATAACCAGAAGCATGAAGCAAGCTTATTACCTTGAGGACATCAGACACATTTTCTAAAGAAAAGGTAGATGGACCTCGAGGACTTAGGCATTAGTCCATGACTGCAGAACAAAAAGGAAATGGAGCCTCAAGGGTGAGAGTGAATCTCGAGGAGGATATGTTGAACCCTGAAGGCTAGTGTAAGGAGGTTTCCTTGAGGAAACTTTTCATCCTCAAGTAACTAACTTGAATTGAATCAGGTAAACAGCTAAAAATTGAATGAATCCTCGAGGTCCCTCATCAAACTCAAGGTAACCCAAAGCCCTGGAACCTTGAGGATTTCTCAAAACCTTGAGGTAATAGGCTAGGGTCCCATATATATTTCGCCATGGTCTTTCATTCCATCTCTTTTAAAATCTCATATTCCTTCCTTGAGTGGTTCTCTATACTGACACTCTCTCAACCTCTTAAAACTATTACAATCCCTCAATTTGCAACCATTACTCTCTCCAAATCCCTCCAAATTCAAAACCCCTAAAACCAACCTTGTCTAATCTTTTTATTTATGATACAAAGAGCTAAATGGGTCCCTTGTGAAGATTACAATATTTAAAAGGATGCATATCTAAAGGATGAGGACACAATTGTGCTAGCAAGAGAAAGAGAATAGAAGATGAGGCATCTAGAGTTGTTGTAGCTTAATCTTTAGTTACAGATGGTTCCCTCTACCTTCATTATTGGGTTCATTTATCCAAATAAATTTAAGAAATGAGCTTCAGAGACTTCACATAGGGTTTGCCACCAACATTGCTGAGTACATCATTTATGTGAATGAACAAATTAGACAACTCTGTGACTTGGTCAACCAAAACTTCAAGGTCTTATTTGAATCAATCCAAGATGCTATGGGAGCAAGTTAGCACTATGAGGAATTATGAATAAAGACTAGACTACATAGGTGTTCCTACTGAGATCACGCATTCAATGACTCAATCTGATTTCACCCTCATCTGTTGGATTCACAATTTCAATAAACCAACCTTCAGAAGTGTTCACTTGAGATTACTACTATCGATAGAAGCTCATTCGGTTTGATGATGATAGATATTGGAGAAGCTATATGCTATGGCAATTCAAAACTTACAAATGTTGTTTGTTTAGCAAAAGCACATACTAAGAGGATGTATACTAATGAAGTCTTGCTCCAAGTTCATCTTGATATTCTTGCTTCTAAGCTTTTCATACGAGCCTAAATCCTCAAAGTCCCCTAAATTTGATCACATCAAGACAGTGACTAGCCAAAAATATATCAATAGACTTCAAAGTAATTACAACATTACTCAAGTGAGGAGAATTTGTCCCATATCATTTCTCAACGCTTCTCAAGATGAACTCATCAAATTTGAGGAAAGATGCTTTAATGCTCACTCAAGAGAATATAATGGCTACAACATTGAAATCATCCATTATTTATGCCAATATAAAGGAGCATTAAGCATGTTGTGATGACAATATGGAGAGAAGCTCAACTCAAAGAGAAATATAGAAACCATGGATATATCTCAGAATTGCATAGCAAAAATGTGGTGACTATAACATCATGGATTTCACAACAAGAAAATGGCAATAGACTTCATCAATCAATCTATGAGCATTTCTAAACCTTCTCTTTTTATATTTTTTAGAATATCATACTCATCTATTAGCATTCTTTGTAACAATTACTTGAACAATTTGTGGGATTTATCTTAAAATGGTTTTCATGAAAACTTCTTCCATTTGCATCCTTTTTAAACTTGCTATTTTGAAACTTTTTCTATTTGCATCAATAACATTTGGACTCTCTATCTATTCCTTTTGCTTTGGGAGAGAAAACCACTTCATTCTTGATTTCATCCTTCCTTTGATTACAAACTTTTTGTTGATGTCAAATAGGGGGAGAGAAATGCAAGAAAAATAAGTTGCATCTAATTTGTTTACATATTCATACATATTTTTTTATCAAGGATTTGCCATCATCAAAAAAGGGGGAGAATGCTAGATATATGATTAGTTTTGATGATGTCAACTATAGATGCATCATATTAAGAGCAAAAAGTTTTCATGATATGTTTATTGTCTTTTATTGACTAACTAGTATGTTGAATGTGAAATATCATGTAGACTAGTCAAGAAGATGATATCAAGTTAAGATTTGGAAGATAATTAAGTTGAAATGTAGAGTATGGTCAATATAAGGTGTTGAAGAATGAAGATATCAAATGAGGAGAAGTCATGAAAAGAAGGAAGTTCTCTTTGAGCTAAATTTGGAGAACAATCATGAAAAAGAAGAGAAGAGATTGAAGACACAAGAACTTGATAAGATTTAATGAGTAAACCAAGATTCAAGCCCTTATATATGGTATTGGAGGCATCTATGATCAAATGGTGGTTGGATGTTCTGTTTTCGGTCAGCAAAACAGGGGCTCAGTATTTTGGCTATATTTCTTCAACCATACATCCAATTAAGATGATTCTTATTTCGTATGAAACTAGACTTAAAATGCGACACATGGACATTAAGATCATAATGAAAAAAGTTCAAATGAGAGAGATATGATTTTCCAAAGTTGGCGTTTAATTTGCTTCAGATAATTCAGACTAGGTTCAATGTTTATATCATATCTTTCTAACCACAACTCCAATTGAAATTATTCTTTTTCATATGAAACTAGACTCAAATATATTTCCAATGAATCTAAGATAATCCAAAATGAAGAAGATATGAGGGCGCTGTGAAATTTCGAAAATGACATTGTGACATGCGTATGTTCCATATCAGTCAATGTTCTTTAGATCATATCTTCCTGAATACAATGAATTTGAAGCTGATTCTTTTTGTATTGAATGTGATTCTTTTTGGAGTTAGAATGGAAAGATAAATAAAGATATAAAAACTGTCATATGTGATGGAATTCTTATTGAAAAGTAAGGTTTCGGTGGAACCTGGTTGTTGATGCAAGGTTTGCTCAAAACCTTGCAAGTTGGCAAGGAGGAGACCCTCCCTTGAGGGAGAGTGATAGCCTCGAGGACTCGGGTCCCATCATGGTTAAATCAAAACCTTGTCGTGTTGGTGTAAGGCTATAAGGAACCTTTCTCTTCATGTGCTCTCTGGTGATTAAGGTCGTGACCTGAGCTATTTAATCTTGCAAGTAATGCAAGGATACTTGCACAACCTTGCTAAACAAATGATGAAGTTGCGACTTGAACCTTCTGTAGTCGCGACCTGAGCTTCAGTATCTTGATTTACTCACGGGCTGATGAAGTCGCGACCGGAACTTCCTGTAGTCCGACCCGAGTTTCAAAACTTGGCTATTGATGCAAGGCTGGAGTGGAACCTGGCTTTGCAATTCAAAAGAGTGCAAGGTTACACAACCTCGAGGGTGGAGTCTAGCCTCAAGGGTGGTCAAGTCGTGACCTAAAATTACTAAAGTGGCTACTTGAGTTTCAGTATGCTACAAAAGGGCTCTCTGGTTAATGAAGTCGCGACCTGAACACCCTGATGTCGCAGGCTGGTTTTCACAACTTGTAGTTAGTGCAAGGCAACCTTGGAACCTGGCTGTGCATTTCATAACCTGACAAGGTTGTGTAACCTCGAGGGAAGATCTTGACCTTGAGGAAATGAAGGTGTCTGACAACCTTGCAAGGCTACCAAGAAACCTGGCTGTGTATTTTTTGAACCTTGCAAGGGTAAGCAACCTCGAGAGTACTCTTGGTCCTTGAGGATGGTAAGTATTTTACTCTTATGCTCTGAATCATGTCTAATTAAAATCTCAAATCCTCAAGGGTTGATATTAACCTCAATGGTGTAAGTATATTAAGAACTATGATTTTCAATAACCTTGAGGAAAGGTTTTGATCCTCAAGGGTACATTTTAGATATGCTAACATTCTCAAGGGTAATTTACATCCTCAAGGTAATCATAACTTGTGAAATTCTCGAGGAAACATTCTTCAAATCTTTATGTATTAAATTTGTGATAAAATCCTCGAGCTTATTAATTTCTAATGGATTACCTCAAGGGTGACAATCAAACCTCACGGAAACGTTGGTTATAAAAAACAGAGCATCGTAGCATAATTCTTTCAATCATTCTAAAATTCATTTCATTGATACCCATTGATTCTAATCACTTCTATAAGTTATTATATGTGTTTAAGAACAGATTAGAAGCTTCAAAGATGAGATCAAACACAAGCTATTAAATTCACACGAACTATAAAAGGAGAAACATTCAAATGAGCAGGTGACGATGAACGAGAGCCTACACGCATAAAGCATATAAATGGCAATACCTTAACTTCAACATCATATACTCTCTATTTTTCAATGTTTATGTAATATACCATAGAGAGGGATTTATATTTGAGTTTCAATGATAGTCTATCTATTCTTGTGAGAGAATATTGATTGTAATCTTTATCATCCAAGTCGATTCCTTACGTGGTGTAAGGGGGAGTAACTTTGAGAGAGTTACTAAGGCTTCACAAGTGCCCGAGTAAACTTGTGGGTTGTAAAGGTTCACAAGTACCAATGAAACTTGAGGGAGTGTAGTGGCTTCTCTTGTGCCCAATTCAAACAAGAAGATAGTGAATTGCAAATCTCAAGCGGAGTTTGAGGACTGGACATAGGTCAAGTGGAAGACCGAACCAGGATAAATATATTTGTCACTTCTCCTCCCTTATCTCTTACGTTTCCAGCATATATATATAACTTGATTCAATAACTATGTATTTATAATTCTTTGTTTTCATACTCTCAACTTTAGCTAACATGCGAAAAGATTTTCAAAATATATAAGGTTTTATTTTACACCCAATTTACCCCTTCTTGGGTGACAGCCAATTCTTACACTCCCAAACCAGCTAATTCACATGAGAGAATAGTCAATAAAGAGGGTGGTGGTGAGAACACCTACCCCAGGAGGACCTACCTTCTTGCGAAGAGATACTGCCAAATAGTCGGCAGCTCGATTTCCTTCCCTAGTCAAAAAGGAAAACTTGAGATCTACACATGTTTTTGCTAGTTTTAGGATTTCCTCAAGGTGGTGCCATCCAAACCATTCACATATGAAAATAGATCTAGAGTCAAAGCACACAAACAGATTCTGATTATCTGTCTCAATAATGATCTTTGTTGAGTTCAACTCCCTGCAAATTAGAATTGCTTTCCGAACAACCAACAGTTCCAACATGAAGGCTGAATCTGTATGTACACTCTCACAAAAGCCCCACTTGAACATATCTCAATGATCCCAACAAACCAGGCCAATTGATGCAAAGTTGTTATTCGAGGTAAACGACCCATCACAATTTATCTTCAGCCAATGCTCAAGTGGGGCAATCCATACTCCTATAGTGGTTCTATTAGTTGCATTCTTGGGTTTCTCTTCACCTTGTTAGCTTGTGTAAATTCCTTAGTCCCTTTTTGAGCCAGATAAACCACTTTCCCTGGATCAGGAGTGGCATAGTTAAATACCAATTCATTTCTTTCCTTCCAAATGTACCATAATAGCCATGTGATTAAAGAGACATCCCTTTCTTGAAGATGGTTATTACCCACTAAAATGCTATTGAACTAGCTCTCAAAGGACGTTATGTCACTTCTTTCAAACCGCATAGATAATTGACAACCAAACCATACACATCACACCCAGGGGTAAAAGAAAAATAGATGCTCCAATGTTTCTGGTTCTCATAAGCATATGGGACACAGGGGATGACCAAGTAGTGTCTGAAGAATAATAAACTTTTTGTTAGGATAGCCTTTAAGCAACATCTCCATAGAAATTGAAGTACTTGGAGGACAGCTTTAATGTGCCATAAAGAAGACTAGATTGCCTCAGCCAGGACCATGGAAGTAGTAGCATCGAACATACTACTTTTGTGAGTAAGCATAGGGGTCTTGTAGCCCAACTTCATATTAAATAACCCATTTCTTGCCCCAGTCCACACCAATTTGTCTTGTTGATTTATAGGTTCCAATTTGATACTGTGAATGGATGATCTTACTTCTTTTGTTATCATATTTGTGATTTGGGATAATTCCCATTCCCCATTTTCAATCAGATTACTCACTCAGAGATCGGGACAACTTTCCAACAGCAGATGAGACTTTAGAGAGATTCCTGGAAGGCCTGGAATCCAAGGATCATCCCACACACTAATTGATTCTCCATTTCCAACAAGCCACCTACTATGCTACAGCAAGGTTGATCAACCAACTAAGATGCTAGTCCAAACCCAAGATGCTCGATGTCTTTTTATTGATGTCATGAAGGTGTTATGAGGGAAGTACAACCCTTTCAGAACTTTAAATCAGAGAGAATTTTCCTCTTGTGTAAGTCGCCAAGCTGTTTTAGCCAGTAAAGAGTCATTCAAAATCTCAAACTCTCAAAATCCCATCCTACCAGTTTTTTTTTGCTTGTTTCATATGGCTTCATGCCCTCCAATGAATAATATCACCCCACCAGAATTTGGAAATTAACTGATCCAGTTCCTTGCAAGTTTTTGAGGGAAACTTGAAGCACATTATGGGGTAGATTTCTATGGCATTGATAACAGCCTTGATCATGAATTCCCTTCTACCAAAGGGTTGAATAGTTCATGATTGAAGACATGCATGTGTTTGCCATCATCTCCCACTTTATTGATTAAATAATAGAAAATACTTCCTCCCAAATTATAAAAAATAACTCACATCTTTATTTTATTCTAAAATCTAAAAAAATATTTTTTTTTTTTAAAAAAAGGAGAATGATATATTAGTATCATTTGAACTTTAAAAACTTAAATCAGTAATTTTAAAAAAATTGTTGTTAATTGATATATAAGTTTAGTTAATCCTATTATTCTTATAGACAGTATGACTGATCTAAAATTTTAAAATTCAAATGGTAGTTATATGTTATTCTCCCTTAAAAAAATATCTTATGTTTTAATTCTTTTTTTCAGTTTTATCTTTATTTAATATTACCAGTGTTTTAATATTTATGTTGATTATAAAAATTATCATTCTTTAGGAGATAAGAGTAGTAGACTTTAATAATGACATTTTCTATCTTATTTCATATATTCTTATTAGTAAGAATATTTTAATAAAAAAAAATAACAATTCTGACATACTGATTAATTTTAATCACCAATTTAAATTAAAAAATTCAATTAAATATATCTTATAATTTAGCACGTAGTAATTTTTTGGGTCATCTCCACTTCTCCAGCATCATTTTTACAAGCTTATGTACCATTAAATGCCTGTCACTATCACTACTATAGGAGAAAAATGCAACTATAGTATCAGGATTTTTATTTTTTTTTTCCCAACGAACTATAGTATCAGGATTTAGAAGTGAATGTTTTTTTCAACTTGTAAGTAACCTCACAATGTAAGGAGAACACAAAATCAAATTCTGCAAAAAAAAACGCATCAATTGAAGATGTAAAATTTTTTACTCAGAAGGAAAGTCTTAATAAAAAAAAAAAAACCTTTCATTGTACTTAAACCCTATAAATCTATAAAACGGTCGTATAGTTGTCAAAATGTTACGAGAACACACGATTACACGATCAACAACACTACAGTTAAGAAAAAAACAGTTAAGTATGACATGGACTAAATTATTAAATAAGAAAATATTAGGACTGATATTTTAACTGAATTACAAGTTTAATCGAATTAGAGTTGAGAAATTTAACTACAACTTTAAAATTTAAATGACTAGGTTTTCAAAAAGAAAACATTTCATTGTGTTTAAGCCCTGTACATCTATAAAATGGTTGTAGAGTTGTCAAAATGTTACATTTCGACAAATCTATGACTGTTTTATAGATGTAAGCCCATGCACGGGGCTTAAGCACAATGAAAGGTTTATTTTTTATTTTTTGAAAACCTAGTCATTTAAATTTTAAAGTTGTAGTTAAATTTTTCAACTCTAATTCGGTTAAACTTGTAATTCAGTTAAAATATCAGTCCTAATCTTTTCTAATTTAATAAATTAGTCCATGTCATACTTAACTGTTTTATTTTCTTAACTGTGGTGTTGTTGATCGTGTAACCGTGTGTTCTTGTATAAAGATGCGATTAGGAAACTCCAAAATCTATGTTTTAAATTTAGGTTTGTGTAAGTCGAGACAAAACCTTTCTCACATATTTACCTTAAAATCCGTAAAAATTATTAAAAAAACTAATTCAAACATACCCTAATTACTTAAATGCATAATCAGAAGTATATAACTAATGCACGTGTATGGCCTTTGTCGTTCAATCATATTTAACAAAAAGCTCAAGCAATTATCTTCCTTTCTTTGGTCAAATAATATCTCCTTTTAATATGAAATTAGTGTACTCTCCAAAACACTCTTGGACAATATTTAATACGAGAAGAAATTAATTTAACAGCCTGGATAATAAAATGTAATAACTTCGAATTTACAAACTGTCTAATGGGAAGCATATGCTCATATAAGCTACTTCATTCTAACAAAATTATATATAGGCATTTGTAAATCAAAATTGTATTCTTAATTAATAATAAAAACATTCCACATCTTTTTCTTTCAACACGTCCTCCTTATGTTATTTAATTAATTAAATTTGGACCCCTACTTAACTCCAATGACATTTAATTCAGTCAAAGTTTCCACAAGGTCATCAAATTCTTTCAAGGACCTTCCCTCGCCACTCACACTTCCCTGACCTTCATCTCTGAGTTTTACTGCTCTTTCCTTCTCCGGACTATCCACACCCATTGACTTCCTTATAACCCGACCCAACTCATCCGGGTCAGGCACTGAATCTGCTCCCTCGCACACCCTCACCGCAACACCCTTATCCTCCACCAATAGCTTTGCATTCACGAACTGGTCAGCATCCATGGGCCACCCCAGAATCATAATTCCGGCCACGATGGCTTCCAACACCGAGTTCCACCCACAATGACTCAGAAACCCCCCAACCGCTTTGTGACTCAGTATCGCCACTTGCGGCGCCCAACCTTTTATCACGATGCCCCGACCCTTCACCCGTTCTTCAAACCCGTTCGGAACAACCCCATATCCTTCCTCCGTTTTTTGGGACGTTCCAGGTTTCGCAACCCACACGAATCGGGTCTCAGATCGTTCCAACCCGGATGCCAGAGCCTCCATTTGTTCTCTCTTAAACAACTTCTGACTCCCGAAGCAGACGTACAACACAGAACCATCGGGGCAGCCGTCGAGCCAGTTGAATATATCGGAGATTTTCTCATGATTCGGGTTGCCCCGAACTGTGCCATTGTCGGGTCCTAGCAAGCTCAACGGGCCAACCGCGAAAACCCGCCGGTGCCCCAACGTCGTCCTTAAATAATCCAAATACGGACCTTCGAGTTCACAGAAGCTATTGAAAATGCAACCCCAACTCGCCATATTCGACAAGTAACCGTCCTTTACGATCTCAGAATCAGGATCCGATTCCCTGTATCTCAGAAACATAGAAGGAAGATGCTCCTGCTTAAGACACGGCGCTCCGGGGATACCAGGGAACTCAGCCACGCTACGATTTCTAATGTCTGATATATTCGTCCAGCAGATGTTGGTAATGGATGTCAAGAGCGCACCGGAGGAGTAGAAAACAATCCTCGGAATCCCCAGATGGCGGGAAGTCCTGAGGGTCCAGCCGAGGAAGAAGTCGGAGATGATGGCGACGGGAGGTGAAGGGTGAGACTTGAACCAGTGGATGATAGGGTCATGAAGCTTGGAGAGAGCGGCGACGATGGGGAGGTTTCCAAGCTGGCCGAGATCTTGGACGTTTTCGACGCCGGGAGGAAGAGTGGGGTGGGATGGGAAAGGAAGCAGAAGGGTGTGGATGGCGGAGGGGTGGGCGGATAGAAGAGGATGGAGGGTAGGGAGGTTCTTGGGGGTGACTATAATGGTGATGGGAAAGGCTTTGAGAGCGAGCTGGTGAGTGAGGTCGAGAAGAGGAAGAAGATGACCCTGTGCAGGGTATGGAAATACGAGGAGGTGAGGCTTACACATGGCTGATACACGCTCCACACTTTACGGTTTCCACACAGACGAGAGAGAGAGAGAGAGAGAGAGATAGCTTTTCAAGCAGTGCAAAAAATAATGTTCAAGTAAAACATCATAATAATTGATTACTTCTAGAATATTACTCTCCTTATAATATTTAAAGTCACTTATATGAATAATAAGTATATTAAAATTATTTTTTTTATTAAAATACTTTTATTAATAAGGATATATGAAATAGGAGAGAGAATACTTTTATTAAAGTCTATCACACTATCTCCCCCATCTCTCTCTTCTTTCTTTGTGAATGATAACTTTTATAGTTAACACAAGTATTAATACATTGATATTAAATAAGGGCAAAACTGAAAAAAAAAAAATTAAAATACAAGATATTTTTAAATGTCTCTTATATTTTGGGACGAAGAAAGAGTTGCGGTTGTCTTTTATATTTTGGGACGGAGGGAGTAACATGTATCTTATAATATTTAATAAGATTATAAATTATAAAATTATATTTTATATTTATAGAAAAATAATATTAGTAATTATTGTGTAAATAAAAAATAAAGGGATCTAATTAAAAATCATGCAAAACTATAAGGACATGATAAAAAAAACTACAAAGACTTGATAAAATAAATACAACTATACAAGTGAAAATATAAAGATTTAATGGAAAAGGTAAAAATTTTAGAGAGTTAATTAAAAATTAGTTGAAATTATAAGAACATGTAAATTATTTATCTCTTATTTATTTAATGGACATTTTAATCTTTCCATTTTCTTTTTTATTTAACCGACAATTTTTTGTTATTTTGTTTCGTTTTGGAAAATAATTCGTTTTTCTTTCCCTAGAAACATGTTGCAGCTCTAATGTAAAAGGTAAAGTGTAATTTCTGAATATTTTGAAATAGCATAACACAGTATTTCTGTCTCTCTCTGTCTCTCTATAAGAACAGAGAAAAAGAATCCAGTATTGTAGACAAAATTTCACATCATTGGGTCTAACCCCATATTCTTAAACCCGGACTGGACTGAAAGCCTTCGAAGTAGCAATTAAATCGGTCCATTCCAGTGGTTTTAACTAGTCCTTATTTAAAAAATAAATAGTTTTTTTTACTTTTTTCTTTAAAATTTTATATAAATAATCTTAAAATTTTTACTTACTTATAAGTTTGGCCCTAGTTTAATTCCGATGTGACTCAATACCTCAATTAATTCAGTCATCAATCTAAATTTCAAAACCTCAATCTAACCGACAATTTCCAAGAAGTTCCCATCTGTAATTCATTTCATTCAAATTGATGTAGCACTCGTGATGAGGCAATGTTTCCAAGAAGACATTAGTGCCTGTTTGGTGAGTAATATAATCAAATGTAATGAAATAGAATGGAATGTAATATGCCGATTATTATATAAATTTCTTGAGTTTTTTATTAAAAAAATATAATAACAAGTATAAAAATATTTGGTTGGATTATATCAAACATAAGAATATATAAAAATAATATGGTGAGAGATAAAATTATCCCTATCTACACATATATGTATAATTTATACATTAAGTTCATGGTAATTTTTTCAATTTATGCAATATAGTTCATAATAATTTTTTTACAGTGAAAATCTTATACAAAGTAGAGGTCGGATTCATGATAATTTTTTTAATATTTAATGTTCGAATTATTATTTAATGAGATGTTTTAAATATTTTTAATGGTAGAATATAAATATTTTAATTTTTTAGTGGGGGAATATTTTTAAAAAAAATTATATTATTAATTAATTTTTTAATATTTACTAGTGATAATTATTTAATATTTAACATCATTTATGAATAGGCATTGTTATTAAATTAAAAAAAATTATAATGGCAATAATATTTTTTTCACTTAATTACAAGATGTCTACATTAATACTCATCTCATTAAATGATTTAATTAGGATTGTAAAATATAATCCTCTTTATATTTTATAAGCCCAAGTAAAAACTGTAATTGATTTGTTGCATGCGGATTATTTACAATCTTCTCCCATAGAATTGAACTAAACGGGTTATTAGTAAAATGTAAATCAAGAATTTTTTTTAACCTCTTAAAGAATTTATGAATTTAAGATCATGTAAACAGAGAATGAAATAAAAAGATTAAATTGTCATTTAAATAAAAAGAATGGCAACTAATTATTTTAGTTGGTGCAGTTACATTTACTTCTTTCACATGCACCATCTTTATTATGACTTATGACTCATAATTCATTCAGCATCGTTGTGCACCATCGCTGCCAGTTCATCATTCATTCATTAATGGAGATATATGTGGCAAGAACTAATTAAGCAATTATGAATGGATAGGCACTTGTCGTTACCAGCTTTTATTGCCTCCTTATACATCCTTGCGTAGCGTACATACGGTGAATTGGAGATCCAAAGAAATCCTGATGGAGAGTTCCAAATTATTCCCTCTTAGGGGTGTTCATGAAGCCCTGAAGTCTAATATGTCCGCCCAAACCCGTCTAAAAATTACCTAACCTAACCCAAAAATAATATGCCCAACAAAAAATGGGCACAATCGGGCTGGGCATCTTTGCGGGCAGGGCTGAGCATCGGGCAAGATATGTTGCCCAGCCCATTTGGCCCTGCCCGGTATAT
>JBAGKO010000002.1:11580312-11593894 GCA_037177275.1 Acacia concinna | reverse complement strand
GGCGCTTTTTGAAAAAGCGCCATAATAGACCCTTTTTTTAATTTTTTTTTAAAGGACCTATTGTGGCCCTTTCTAAAAAAGCGCCACAAAAGGTCATTTTTAAAAAAAAAATAAAAATCAATAAAAAATTACATACAAACTGTGGCACTTTTTTAAAAAGCCCTACAAAACGTACGTCACTTAATCCTCTTTTTATAGTAGTGAATGATTCATGTCAGACACTAATTCAGTGAAATCTCTCAACAAACTTAGTCCAAATATACCTACCGTTTATTTTGATTATACTCTCGTTGATTTATGGTCACAAGTTTTTACATGAAGTTTGAAATAAGTCTAGTTGTTCAAAACTAATATAAATGCACTCTTCCAGCCTCTTATATACAAGATAAAGGGTTTATTTTGATCTTAAATATAATACGCCACTCCACTTATTCTCAAATTTATAAATTTTTGTTCCAAAGTATCCCATGGACTCCAACGCTCATAATTATAGGCGATATTTTGGGTAACTAATATTCATTTATTATAAATAATTAAGATAACTAATTTATTTAACATCCACAAATTAATGATCTAACTCTTACAAGATGATAATAGTATGCCCACGTAGATATAGATTGGAATGCATATATTACTGTATATATGTATAGAGTAAAGTATATTGACTATCCCTCTGTTTCATCTAAATTACACAAACATCAATTTTATTTTGAAAATGTATATTGACCTCCCTTAAAATTAAAATGCATGTTACAGAAACCTCCATTATATATTTAAGATTCTACTTCCATCCATTTTACTGTTAGTTGACTATTAAGTTTGACTATTAAACATTTGCATTTACAAAATAACCCTCTTTCAAAAAATGAATAATTTTCTATGCAATCAAAAAATAATTCCAATACATATATATGGTCAAAATTTCTAATATATTACAAAATTCATTGGTTGATATTGTATTTATAAATTTTAATTTTTAGAATTTTGATCATATTTATTAAAACTTATGTATTATTATTCTTTTAAAGGACTAAAAATATATTTCTTTCTTTTTTGCCATTATACCATGCTTGAAAAGATATTTGAAAGGAATATTGTTTGTCACCATATAGTATTACTAATGTAAATTCAAATTGTGAGATAACTTAATTTAATTTTAAATTTTAATGTCTTAAGTTAATTTTTTACACAAAATTTATAAACATGTTTATTTAAGTATGAATATGTTGAAATAATTAATTATACTTTTAGTTAAATTTTCTATTTTTTATTAATGATGAAAGGTAAATAGTAAATAAAATTTATTTTAATATAAATATTAATTAAAAATTTAAATTCTTAACATAGTTAACAGTTTGGACTCCAGTGTATATTTTTAAAATAAAAGGGAGATCTATGTAATTAAGATAAAACACAAGAGAGGTTAGAGTATTTTACTCATATATACACATATATAGCACGTTTTAACCTCTATATGAAATTATAAATGCATAAAAGCCACTATAACTTGTGTTTATAAGCACAGGGTTTAGTTTTGCTCATTCATTCATTTTAGTTTATTTTATCAAATTACTTTACAGAGTTCTCTATGCATGATCATATTTGCAACAAAAATTGAGGTAATAATTTATATGAATATACTTATACGTGTATATGTATTTCAAATATGAGTAGATATATATGTGTGTGTCGCATATATGGTTTACAGTAAAAAGAAGTGAAAAAATACCCATCGTTTGTGGGTTCAACTGACGAGGGGTTGGACGCGCTCACAAATGGAGTGGTGTTCGATCCCTGAGAAGACCACTTAGTTATAGTTTCAATCGCGATGTTTGAAGAGACATCCTATCTTCAGGGTGTCTAGGTTAACGCCTGAGGGTAATTGATGGCTCGCCCTGCCCGACATCAGTATCACCTAGGAGAAATGGAGATAGTTGTAGTTTCAGTCGCGGCACTTGGAGAGGCATCCTAGCTTCAAGGTGTCTAGGTTAACACCTGAGGGTAATTGATGGCTCACCCTACCCGACATTGGTATCACCTAGGAGGAATGGAGATTTCGTCATGTCCTTGGATCGTGGGAGAGTCCAACCCCCTTTCAAAAATTTATGTATCGAAAAAAAAAAGAAGTGAAAAAATCAATAATTTATGGAAAATTCCAAGACTATTTAAATGGTAAAAGACATAGAGGTGATTCCAATATTCATAATATTAGAGAGGTGTAAGTAGTCTAACTATCCTTTTTAAAATTTAAAGAAAATGATGAAAGTGTCCCTAGGTGAGAGGGAGAGAAGAATGCTTGATATTTTAACAAGTAGTGATCATTCTTAAATGGAAAGTTGTCATTTTCATATGAGAAGTTATTATTTTTAAATCCAAACTTGATAAACCATATCGAGTCTATAAATTCGTTTATGCCTACATTCTCAGTTTCACAAGTGATCATCTTTAAATGGAGAGTTGTCATTTATATATCAAAAATTGTTATTTTAAGAACAGAACTTGGTGATCCCATATTAAGTTTAGGAATTCATATATGCTTGCCATAGTTTAAATTCTATAAATGTAGAGTTGTCATTCTCATATCAAAATTTGTTATCTTCGAAGCTAAATTCAATAATTCTTCTATGTCCGCTAAATGCAAACTAGATATAAGTTTACTAAGCGCAGTTTTGAAAATAACAAATTTTGATATGGCAATGACAACTCTACGTGTATAGAATTTAAGCTAAGGTAGACGTTGATGAATTCCTAAACTTGATATAAGTTTACTGAACAAATTCTTATATGGAAATGGCAAATTTGAATTTGCAGAATTTAAACCAAGGCAAGCATGTATGAATTCTTAAACTCAATATGATTTACCAAGTTCAGCTTTAAAAATAACATTCTGATGTGCAAATAACAACTCTCCATTAAGAAATAACCACTTATAAAAATATGGCTCCTTTTGCTGTCTTTTTTAAAACTCACTAAAGGAATTTTTATCATTTCCTTTAAATTTCAAAAAGGACAGCAGAAGTGCTTGTACCTCTATGATATTAGGAATATTGAACTCACCTCTATATTCTTTACCACTTTCAATGGTTTTTACTTGGCATTTTCATAAAAATTTATTCATATAAATCTGTTTTTTTTTAAAAAAAATGGCAAATCTTTGATTGATTTGAAGATTTTGATGTGAGAGTTGACATGATATAGAAGAATGATGATGATGATTGCCATTATTTAGGGCAACAAGGATGAGAGGAATGTAAAGTAGAAAATAATGTGGTGTGTGACTTTTGTGGGAGTGGTAATAATTAAAGATAGATTGATGGATTATAGTGTGTGATGTCAGATGTGGTATAAGGCTTTTGATTGAATTGTGTTGCATGCTTCAGTTTTCATGTTCATGGCCCCTAATTCATGATCCGGCCCTTCAAACATGGTCCAGTTTTGGTGTTCTGCTTTGGTGATGAGATTCAAATAGTCAAAATTACCTTTATATATAAGAGTTCAAGGATTGTTTTTTTATGTTAGGTTTACATCACTTAAAATTAAAATATATTTAAAAATATAAAAATAATTAGCTAGTTTTAACTTTGGACAATATTTATTGGGTCAATTTCTTTATATATCTATTCAGTCAAGTTTTATAATCATACATCATCATATGTCCTATTTTAAAGATATTATCATTTAATTATAAATATTCATGTAAAAAATTACATATGCCCATGTGTGATTAAGTAACTTAACATAATAAATATAAGGAATTTTCTTACTTATTCTTTCTTAACTTAATATAGATTGTTAAGCAATAATTATGAATGCATTCCATGATTATATATTTTAGACATGAATTTAGTTAAGTCACCTGAGGTATGTGTCTGGGAAGAGGATGGAAAAGGAAGGGAAGGGTGGGGGAGTTTTCATGAGTTGGATTTTTAAAAATTAGGGAAGTGGTGTTTTAAAATTTGATGAAATCTAATATAAAAAAATGAAAAAAATAATTAAAAATTTTCAACCCGTTTCTCTAATTTTTTAAATTTAATTAAGAAAATTTGTTGTGACATAATTTTAGTTAACCTCAAAAACTTTCTAAAATTTCACTCCACTCCTAAGGGTTAAAAAAAATTTAGATTTTGTGTGTGAAACAGACAATGATGCCCTTATATTATATTATTTTATTTTTCAAAAGATCATTGACAAAATAAATACGAAAATTCACAAGATAAATATGGAGATTTGCAAGATAAATAAAAATATTTACAAGATATACAAAAGGATTTGAAATAACCTAGGGAATTAAAAATATTTTGGACATTTATAAGACAAATAAAGATATATGTTAGACAAATAAAAGGATTCAAAAGAATACAAGGAATTAAAATTATTTTAGCCATTTACAATACAAATATGAAAATTCTCATGATAAATATAGGTATTTATAAGACAAATAAAAAAATTTACGAGACAGATGGAATAAAGACATCATTATCTTTTCATTCTTAAACTTAATTTCATTTAGACTTAGGTCCGTTTGGATAAACTTTTGAGAATATCTTTTATAGATTCTGAAGTAAGTATCTGAGAGAAGTTTTATCTCGACTTACACAAATTTAAATTTAAAGTCTAAATTTAAGGATTTTCCAAACCGACTGAAGTTATATCAAGGGACTAACTAAAAATTTTCCAAACTTTTTTCCCACTGTCTCGTGTCAAACAACCCCTTAACTATCTCGTCAATGTCAGAAGAGGTTGTTGACTATTTATTTTAAAATAAAACAATTTTTCAACAATATTATATTTTAATTTTTCCTTAATAAATTGTAATAGGAGTGATATTAAAAAAATCATTGATTAATGATACAGGAAGGGAATTATATTATGGACTAATAATTTTTTTTATATAATTTACCTTATATTTAGGAGCAAGGGAGTATTATCCAACATATTTCTTATTTATCTAGTTCCTTCCAAAATTGAATGGCGGATGGACTTTTTTTTTGGGGAAATTCCTGTAACATCTCCCCGATGAAGTCTAATTAATGTAAAGTCCCTCAAAATGTAAAAATGAAATGAAATTGAAGATAAGTTATGTATTACCTCCAGTTTTAAATATAAAATTTAATTAATTTTAAAAAAAAAATTAAAAAGTTAATTACATTAATTTAAAACATTTAAATTTATAGTTTGTCTTCAAACTATTTTGTTTAATTGGTAAATTGATATATAATATAATAATACACTACATATAATATGATTAAGCAAATTATATAACTTTCTTAATCTCTCCAAAAAAAAAAGTAAATTGTATTGTATGTTTGTGACTAAAATGGGTATTTAAGATTACAAAGGATCAACATTTAGACATTTATGTACTTGGTTTTTAGCTTTGATAGAGTTAAAAAAATCATTTAATTTGTTTTTATTTTTTCATAAAGCATAAATTTTATTTCATGACTTTTTTGATGACATGTCAAACATAAACTTTATCTAATTTTACATTTAGGGCCTGACTTGAGAGTTACATAGAATTTAGATTTTCGATTATCCCTTAAGTTTAACAATAATATGAAAAGGTACTCAACTGTGTCACAAACACTTGCAAATAAAGTGCATGATTGCTACCCATCATCTGTGGGTTCAACAAGTAAAGGGGTGAAACATGCAATCATTTAGAGCATGTTTGATCTTTAGAGAGCGCCACTTTATTGTGATTTTAGTCGCAGCACTTAAGAAGACATCTCCACAATTAAGTGAAGCAGTAGTAGGGAGGGGGCAGGGCCTTGGTAGAGGCATATATACTCTTAACCTTGAAACTAAACCCAAACCCCATAGATCATGAGTTAGGTACCATATCTTTAAATTATGGGTGAGTCCAACTCCATTCTTAAAAATTTACGTACCAAAAAAGAAGAAGTGCATGATTGCTAATGACACTGCCACAGTTGTTTTTCTTAACCAGTAAAGTAAAATTGATGCTTCACTAGAAAGACACTTATTAATTAATTAAAGCAATAAACTTTTTGATTGGAGAGGTCAAAAAATAATACACATACGTACCAATATGCAATCATGGGATGTTCCTTGTGTCTTCATTACACTTACCCCACACACCATCTTATTTTCTATCTTCTTCCTTATTCACCAACCCCACCAACCTATCATTATCTTCACTTTTAACCCCTAATTTATTTATTTTATTCCCCGTTTCTTCTTTCTAAATCCGCACCAAAATCTTTAGAGCCCCATCTCATGTTTTTTGAATTAATTTCTTAATTACCTACTAATCAGTTTTACAAAATTAAATTCTATTTAAGTGGTGGGGCAGAGCTGCATCATAAATCCTCTTTTGAAATTTGAATAGGCTCTACTCTATCTATCTTTAGCCTTTTTTTTTCTTAGGCTCCCAATCTTAAATAGTACAGACAGAGGATTGTGGGATTTACCAAATCTTGAAAAATAAATTAATTATTTGTGGTTTAACACTTTGATGATAGTTTAGAGAAAAGAAAACCCTCATTTCATTAAAAATCGGTATTTGAATTAACCTATTTTAAGTTATTTTAGGTAATTTTGAAAGAGGTAAATATATAAGATGGGTATTATATTATAAAATACATTGATTGTTTTTTTTAAAAAATTGATCCTATCGTTAAACAAGTGGGTTTTAAGTTCAAAAAATCATGATATTATAACATGATTAACTCTTAAAAACTCACTTTGGTTATAAAGAAATCTTAAAAACTCTAATCAACAAAGGTTAACTGGTCTAGTTGATAAAAATGTTGGCTTATAATTGTAAAATTGCGAGTTCAAATTCTACTTATATGAAGATTTTGTTGATTAACGATTTATAAATATTTTTTAAGCGTTTTTTGAATTTGTAGGTATATTCTAAAGTCTTTATTAAGCCCCAATATCCAACTTACTTAAACTTTTTCTTTTATTAAAAACACTCATAGCAAAAAATATGGTCCAAATTTGAATGTGTATAGAGAATATGGATTTTAAATTGATCTTTTTGACGCAGGCAACTTGAAGAGATTCCTAGAGGATTTTTGTTGTTGTTATTATTAGTGAAATCTAAAAGATGTGAGATTCATCATCTTTTAATTTAAAAGAAAAAGATACATGAAGTTGATGAATTTTGAAAATATTTTTTTGACTGAGATAGTTAAAATGACAAGACAAAATTACTTCTTTAGTTAAATGGCGATAAATTTAGGGTTGGTGAATGAAAGCTATGCGGTAGAAATCAAAATTACCTTGGAAAAGAAAAGTGGGCCCGCCAAAATCTTTACCAAGGAATTTTTTTCCGTTACATATATATAGAGCAAATTACATTCACAAACACGCATTTCATAAAATCTATAATTTAAGGAAAAATTTTAAAAAAAGAAAAGAAAAATAGGAAAATCTCAATTTAGTATAGCGAAATTGAAAAATCTCAAATCAGTCTTTTTGTATTTTTTGTGTAATTACAAAAATGTCATTGAATTTTTAACAACAAGAGTATATTAATTCACAATAAAAATATCTCAATTAACAACATCATTACAAACAACTCATAGCGTAAATACCTAATAAGTAAATGCTTCTGGTGTTGTTAATTTATATACTCGTGTTGTAAATTATGATACTCATATTCTTAAAAATTCAGTAGCATTTACGTAATTACGCAAAAAAAAAGTACAAAAAGACTGATTTAGAAGTTTCTGATTTCACTGTACTGAATTAAAATTTTCTTATTTTCCTTATCTTTTTTAAAATTTTTCCATAATTTAACATAACTTCATGCCCGACTTACAATTGTTTTTGTGATGTTATCGATGCTAAATAGTGAAAGACGTTGATTTCTCACCACATGACTAACTGCTGTTTGAATTATTGTTAGAATATAGGAGTATATGCTAATATTTTTGTGGCTGTAATTTAAACATGGTTGTCTCTGATAAAATAAATACCTATACACATATAAAAATATACAAGGTATAGAATAATCTATTTTCAGGTATGGATAGATTTGAATGGAACTCCAACTAGTTATTATCATTTTAGTTTTGGTTTGTATAGTTTAAAGTATAATTTTTTATCTTTCAAATGTCTAAAATGTTAATAAAAATTTAAAACATTTTATCTTTTTAAGGGACTAAAACTTATCGTTCAAAAGTATAGAGATAAAAATCAGAATGAGGGAAAACTATATAGAGTAAACACTGTAGTATTAAGTATTAACAATAAAAATTTTATGAAATTTGAATGCCATATAAAATCTGATTTTTACCATAGTGGGAATCTGGTGTCTTTTTTTGAGTGAGATTCCTGTTTTAACTTTTTAAGGAATTATCCGTAACTGAGATTAACTGTTACCCATTTTATCCCCGGAAATCACTCTCTTCCTATAATCAAAATCCCGACAAACATTCCTCCTACCTTGTCCCTTGTGTCCCTCTCTCTCTCTCTCTCTCTCTCTCTCTACACAAAATGTTCAAAGCCACTAATCCTTTTCTAGAGAACCAAACAAAATTTCAACTTATTCTGATTCTCCACGCTCCCTCTAATCCCAAATTTAACCTCTTTCTTTTGCTTTTCAAAACGAACCCTGTCACTCTCACTCTGACAACCAATCAAAGTTACTTATATATAACCAGCCGACATAGCCAAAGAGCTTGCTTGCTACAGATTTCTGTTATCCGCCATGCAAAGTCTTTCTCATTGACTAGCCTTTTCTGAAGCACCCATCAACTGTTAGACGATTTTCCTCTCTGTTTTGTGCATATCTTCTTCCATTTTTTTTTTCCTTTGGTGAATGATATGGGGAATGCAACGTCATCTATGGCGGCGAAATTCGCCTTCTTTCCACCGGACCCGCCGTCGTATACCGTGTACGAGGATGAACTGAACAAGAAGCTGAGGATTTCCGACGTTGCTTACCGGAGAGATGACGTGGACGTGATGAAACTGGCCACTAAGAGAGGGAATGAGATTGTTGCTATGTTTGTGACGAATCCTTCTGCTTCTTTGACTTTGCTTTACTCTCATGGCAATGCTGCTGATCTTGGCCAGATGTTTCACATTTTCACAGAGCTTAGTATACATCTTGGTGTCAATCTCATGGGGTCTGTGATTTTTTCTTTTCATTAATTTCTGCTGAACTCGTATTTACCCACTTCTTACTATTTTGAACATTACCTCAGAAGTTAGTGTTATATCAGAGATTTGTGTTCTGCAATTGATATTTCATACATGCATTAAGAATTAAGCAACCTAGAAGTATACTTCAGTCCTAATTACGAGACTCTGTTAATTTTTCTGAAGGATTAAAAATATTAGTTAAATTAGTTAATTGTAATAATATAACCAGATTTTTTAAAATTACTCTCAAATCCTAATAACTACAAATAGATAAGGGAGTATTGGTATTGGTAGTTTAGAAAAAATTAGTTAAATATGGAAAATAATGTAGATAGGGGTTTTATATTTAGGATTAAATCAAATTTTTAACTAAGTTATATAATTAAAGCTGGAGGGAGTATTTAGGATCCTATAATCTTTAAATGGTGGTCTCTTTCTGCTATAATCTCATAAGTTTACATAGGTTTCAGGAAACGAATATGTTATTTCAGGTTCAAATAAGATTTTGACATTTTTCTGGTATGAACAGGTACGATTATTCTGGTTATGGACAATCTTCTGGAAAGGTATGTGGTGTGTGTGCCTTCTATCTGTTCTTAATTTCTCATCAAAAAAGGTTTTTTTGTTTTTTTTTTTTTGGGTTTAAATTCCTTTTCTACAGAAGAGTGTCAATTAATCAGGCTGAGCTAACCCAACATGCTGAAGCACGTGTGATTGGCTTAATACGCAGAAAGTCAAAAAGAGAGGATAATTCGATCTCTCACTTTTTTGAGCCTAGACCCCTATGATCACATATAATATATTTAATTAAAACAGACTTGTTTGGTGAAGAAGCACTACCTATTTGTTTTATTGCAATAAGTCACATTGTTTATATGTCTGGTGAGTAATAGGTCTTGCTATTAGATTGTATTATATTGATATATTGATTCACTGAGCTTCATGAAGGCCATAGATTATTTCTTTAATTTCCTTCTCTTTTCTTTCCGCTAAAAACGGAAAAAAGTGATTTGGCGTGATTCAGTTAGCTTAGAAAAGCATGACAATAATTGTTTTACGACACTGTCATGTTGTTGCTTAAAGTGTCATAGTTTATTAATCCTCCATACCTAATTGCATATTGCTAATATGGAACCAGCTCATTAGGCATTCCGAAGCTGTCAAACTCAAAAGTAATTAACTAATTAAGTTGAAAGTGATGTGCATATATATATATATATATGCATTTAAAATACACCCCACTTTGCCTCTTTTTTTCCTTCCCCTTTTCTGCTAAAAGCTTAAGCTGACTTGGGAGCATAATATAATTATGGTATGGTAATTCAGTAATGTAGTTCAGCTCAAAATAGTAATGACTGATGAGTCCTTTTTGGCTGCTTAAAGCCACTGCCTAACGGGCTGTTTGATATAAAGGATTTTTTTTAGAGGGATGAAAACTTTTATGAATTGAATTTGAAAAAAATTAAAGAAATGTGGTTGAAAATTTTTAATTAACTGTTCTTACTCTTTTAATTCACATCTTACCTTAATTATAATTTTATAACCCCACTTCTCCAATTTTTTTTTTAAATCCAACTTATAAATGTATTCCCTTCCCCTCAATTTCCCTCCTCCCAAACACACCAACATTAAGGTACCTGGTATTTGAAGAGGATGACACTAATTAGTGATTAGTTGTAACCTGTCTGTTGTTGTTATTATAGCCTAGTGAGCAGGACACTTATGCAGACATAGAAGCTGCTTATAGGTGCCTTGAGGAGAAATATGGAGTGAAAGAGGAGGACACCATATTGTATGGCCAATCAGTAGGAAGTGGGCCTGCTCTGGAACTGGCTACTCGTTTGCCTCGTTTGAGAGCCGTCGTCCTTCACAGTCCGATATTGTCTGGCCTTCGTGTCATGTATCCTGTTAAGAAAACATTCTGGTTTGACATTTACAAGGTTTCTTTCTTCCTCCTTGACTCATGACATTTGGCTGTGTTCTGTCATTGGTATGTTAACTGGCTTTACCTTCTCTTGTAGAATATTGACAAAATCCCGCTGGTTAAGTGCCCAGTTCTGGTAATGCATGTGAGTAAAACTTTCATCCTTCATATATTACTTTCATTCTATTTATAAGTCACTTCCAATATGTTTCATTAGAACTAAGCAAAACCTTAACCCTCATTCATTCCGTCTTAAATTTAATAACTTTCCATTTTTACCCTATTTAATATATATAAACTTTTAAGGGAATTACTATCTATACAATAATAAACAACATGTAAAAATTTAATAATGCGACTTATAAATATGACTAGATAAGTAACTATTTATTCGTGATGAACTCTATTCTAAAATATCATAAGTGATAACCTTCTTCGATTTCAGTCAAATATTTTTTTGGCAACATAAGCTGATTGAAGGCCCTCGGGGAATATTTTGGCAGGGAACAGAAGATGAGGTTGTCGATTGCTCACATGGAAAGCAACTTTGGGAACTCAGTAATGAGAAGTTTGAACCTTTATGGCTTCAAGGAGGGAACCATTGCAACCTAGAACTCTACCCTGAGTACTTGAGCCATCTTAAGAAATTTATATCAGCTATGGAGAAAATGCCACGTGCACAAAGTACCGATGGAGACAACAAGACAGACCAGTTGAATCCTTCTTCAAGCTCCTCAGATCAAAAGGACAAGGCCAGATCAAGCACTGACCACAGAGAGAAACCTAGAACCAGCACAGGACAAAGAGAGAAGTCTAGGCCAAGTACAGAGAAGTCAAGAAATAGTACTGACAAGAAAGAAAAATCAAGAAGGAGCATCGACCGCTTGGGGAAATCAAGGAACACCACAGATCAGATAGAGAAAGCAAGAAACAGCTTCGATCGGTCTGTTCAGATTTCAACCACGCTCTTCCTGTATTTGTTTTGCCTTCTTACACCAGTGACTTGAACTTTCTGTATGCAATTTACTTCAATGATTGTTGTGTGATGTTTGTATGTGGCTGCAGGTTGGGAGACATGGTGAGATCAGTTGGAATGTGTACTAATGTTGATTGTTTGAAGCCCACTGCTGTTTCTGAGGCCTGAAGGATCCAATAACCTTTTGTAATTTTGGGATGTAAATTTGTTATCAAATTCCTCATTTGATCATTAGGCAAATATGGTGTTGTTGGGCTGTCTGAGAATGGATGTTTCTAGCTTCATGATAACATTTATTTGTTCAAATCTGATGTTTTGCATTTGTTTCTTGCTCAAATAAGAATGTCATTGTCTGCATTTTGGTAATAAGACAATATAAATGTGGCATGAAATTAAAGTTCTTTATACATGAGAAAATGTGTGTTAACATCAAATAACTATACTATTAACAACGACGACAAGTTTTATCTTTTTAGGTGGAGTTGACTATTTGAATTGTATGACTTCATTGTGCTATGTTAATAACTAAGTCTTTAAATTGATTATTCACTAAATCATCTCAGTCAATGATTTCACTAAACATTCTCCTTGATAACTTTATCCCTTTTTAGAAGACTCTATACTTCCTAATTTTGTAAATAGTCATGTTATCATGTGTTAAAATTACAAGTCTGTGAATTAAACTAAAAGGGAGCAAACCAACAGGTGTTGGTTTTGACAGATAAGGTATAAAATGATTTTGAGAGAGCTACTTTTGTTTGGAGCCCAACCACACACAAATTTAGATTAGTTAGAATCTAACATGATAGTTCGTCGCCTGAAAAAATGTACTGTATTTAAGCTCACCTAGTTTTATTTTTATACTTGTCTTTTTTTATTCTTTTCTTTAAGAAGGCTATTAATCATAATTCTGTTATCTAATATTGTCTTTGCATCAGTGACATTTGCTGGTATTGCTTGATCATCTTTTTGATTGATTGCTTTTTTAATGATTGATGCTTAAATAATGGAACCGTTTTCCACATGGATGCTGCCATTGATCTGGAAACATAAAAGAGTTTTGCGGACAGTATTGAAATTTGATATGAAACTGAAAATTTTTAATATGAGGAAGACTTATTTATTTATAAGATAGAAGAAGGTGTCAGTTTTTGGAATTCAATATCCGTTTTTCATTTCAAAGTATCAAGGATAAACGGTAGAATCTCCTAACTAGGGTCTAGGTATATACAACAAAGTTGGATTTGAATTCCAAACGATTTGCTTAAGCAATGAGAGTCCTTGCTGTCATATTCACATCTCTCAGTAAGTAGAGCCGGGAAAACGGGTCGAGCCTGTCGGGCCGGCCCTTTTAAACTCGTTTAAGTGGAGGGTTGGCCTTATATTTTGGAGGCTGAAAATGAAATTGGACCTACAAGGGCCAGCCTTATAAGGCCTAGGGCTTAAAAGGGCCGGCCTTTTTAAGCCCTTTAATTTTTTTTAATGTTTTGCCTAAATATTTTGGGTCAAAACTTAATTGTGTGTGTGTAACCCAACCCCGCAGCCCACACAATAATTGG
>JBAGKO010000002.1:11562700-11580212 GCA_037177275.1 Acacia concinna | reverse complement strand
AACGTATGTGTATACCATACAAATTGAAAAAAATTACCATAAACCCAAGGTGCACATTAGATATATATATGTAGATAGGGGTACTTTTGTTTCTGACTGTATTATTCTTATATATTCTCAAGTGAGATGTAATCCAACCAAACGTTTTTATGTATATGCATTATCTTTCCTTAATAACAAACCAAACAAATTTATGAAATTATCATTACATTGTATTATATTCCATTATATTATCTTTGATTCTGTGAACCAAACGAGCATTTAGTGTCATGAGAGCATTAATGGGTTGTCATCGAATGAGCAGAGGGAATAACTAAAATAATAACACAAATGACTAAAATAGTAATAAGATTGACATACTTATTCTTGCTCTTGACAATATCACTTAGGTGTCCCAACAATAATTTTTAACCACTCGTACTTTATATATATTACTCAATATTTCTTCCCCTTTTAATAAAAGTGGTAACAATAATGACTAATACCACAAGAGCATTTACAAAAAGCCACAATCTTTTTATCATCAACTAGAGAACACGTTCCTTTCCATATGCATAGCATAATATTTCACTATTAACAAAAATAGTAATGATATTGACAAATACATTAAAGGCGTTTAAAAAAAAAAACCAGAAACTTTATGACAACAAATAGAAACAAACCCAAAATATACCAATATCAAAAATGGGAAGAAGATGGCCATGGTAAGAATAATAAAGGAATACATAATAGTTGTCTTAAATTCCACTTTCCTATTCTCTTACAATCCTTTTCTTCAAAGTTCCACCACCTCTCTCCTTCACCATTTGTCTTTGGAAGCTTCCCCTCCCAGCTCTATTTTTTTGTTAAAGGGAAGCTTCACTTTAAGATGTGTTTGAATGGGGAGAAAACTGGAAAGAAAGGGGGAAAAAATAAATACTAAATTTTAAAACTTCCATAAATAATAAAAAACCTTACCATTTTTGGGAGTTTTCTCCTATAATTTCCCCTTAAATTTTCTCTCAATCCAAACATAAGGTTAATATTAAAGGAAACATACAAAATCTAAATTCTTTTTAAAGACCAATCTATCTTTTTGAAGTGTTAATATGCTTTTTGGGTTCCCAAATTTTTGTTATCTAAGTGAAATTTTCTCTGAAAAAAGGGTAAAAATTTACCTGAAGCTGTTCGGACCGGATGTTGGAAGGATACAAAAACTATTCGGATCTGACCCGGATCCGGAATGTACAGTCGGGCGCTTGTTCTATGTGCAAAGAAACAGCGCCAACTGGAGCATGAAGACGCAGGTTTATGAAGGGTTTAGAGGCGGCTATGCCTTCTCTTCTCTGCCCGCTCAAGATCCTTCAATTACCGCCATTTCTTCATTCTCATCGGCTCTCAATCTAAGTATCACTCATCGCTCTTTCTGATTCCGGGGCCACTCACTCCTCGGAGGAATTTCAGGAGTTCTATGTGGATCAACTCAGCATTTCCTTGCATTTTTCAGCTATAATTTAATTTTCTCCCTCCGAATTGTTTTGTTAATTGTAGACTCCATTGCGAGATGTGGGCGAACATAGCCAAGCGAGCTTCTTTGAAGAAGTTTAAACCATCCTCTGAATCATCTTACTTACCTTCTTTAAGTAATATGCGGTTTTTCGGAGGCTCGAGTTTCCTCAAGAGGATAATCCCTTCCGAAACACAAACGCGGGTAAACTCGAGATTCCCAAACGTGTGGCTATGTCATGTTGGTCTATTTACTTCGAAAACTGAACTGGGAATTCCCAATTTTCGGCTTTCTGAAGACCCCTTGGGTTCTTATGTATCTTTCGAGTCAGCTAGAGGTTTTGCGAGCGTTGCTGAGGCTATTGAGTCCGACGAAACTGAGGAAGATTTTTCTGGGTCCGATGACAACCAGCAGTTGCATGCACAAATGAGAAAACAAAAGACGACACAACCTAAGCCACACAAATCAATGCATGAATTGGCAGGTATGTTGAGCTACAGGTATAAAATGCTTCGGAAAAGGCAGGTTAAAATGGAGACAGAGGCATGGGAACGTGCCGCCGAAGAATATCAAGAATTGTTGACAGACATGTGTGAGCAGAAGCTTGCACCCAATTTGCCGTATATGAAGTCATTGTTCCTTGGTTGGTTTGAACCCCTGCGGAATGCAATTGCCACGGAGCAAGAGGCTTGCAAAGACAGCAGCGCGAACACTCATGCGCCTTATTTTAATCAACTGCCCGCAGAGATGATGGCAGTCATCACCATGCATAAGTTGATGGGATTGTTGATGACAAATAGTAATGGAATAGGCAGCACTCGAGTAATCCAAGCGGCCCTTCAGATAGGTGAAGCGGTCGAACAGGAGGTATGCTAAACTCAAAATTTATTCTGTCATTTGGTGAAGTTTTATGACCCTTGGATGAAGTTGGTCTATGTTAATACTTAAAAACTTGAACTTAAAGGGTACTTTTGAAAAAAATATCTTTTTATCCTGTTTCCAAAGTGTTCTTTTTTAATTCTGGAATAATTTTCCGAGCTTCTTTTCCTTATTGTGTTGAGTAGGAAAAAGTGTATTTCTTTCTCACATAATTGGATGAACTTAAATGCCTTTATTACGGTGAAATTGATTTTCTGTTGCTAATCTGCATAATGGACTCTTGGATACGTAGTATTGCCTTATTTATTTTATCCCTCATGTCAATAAAAGGATAATACTCGAGCTATATTTAATGCAGTAATTCTAGGCTTTTTGTTCAAGTTAGGTGTTACTGTCTTGAATTCACGATAATAAAGTATTCATTCATTGAAGTATTAGTATTATATGTGGATCAGGCTAGAATATACAGATTTTTGGAGAAGACAAAGAAGAGTAGGAAGAAGAAGAGCACTACAACTACTACTGACAACCCTGATGGTGAATCTGATCCTGCAACCTCTGGAGATTGTAATGTGATTGAAGGTAGTGACAAAGTGGTTAATGAGCAGGATAAATTAAGGAAGAAAGTTGCAAATTTAATGAAAAAACAGAAGATACGAAAAGCAATGGCACTAGTAAAGAAATTTGATGCTTCAAAGCCTTGGGGACAGGAAGGTCAAGTAAAGGTTTGTGGTGTTTCAATTTTTGTGCATATGAACTTGGAAGCTATTTTCATGTCACATTCCAATGCAGTTCCCGTATATTCCAGGTTGGAGGTCACTTAATTCAACTGTTAATAGATACGGCTTACATACAGCCCCCAGTGGATCAAGTAGGAGATGCTCCACCAGATATACGTCCGGCATTTCAGCATGCTCTTAAAAATTTCACAAACGATTCACAGTGAGAAATAGTATCCTAGTTAAATCAGTTTTTATTCAATCAATACCATTATATTTAATCTCTTGTCTTTTTGGTTTGTGTTCTTTTTCCTCAAATAGGAAGAGCAGTAGGAGATATGGTGTTATTGAATGTGATCCCTTGGTCCAGAGGGGCCTTGAGAAATCTGTGAGTGACCTTTTACACTATTTCTATTTTAAATCATGGTTACTTATCTTTTAGTTAGCTAGTAGGCTGCTTTTTGTGATTGTGTTTATACAATATTTGCTTTCATATGCATAATTTAATGTGGTTGATACTAATATCAGACTGTATTTATACTAACAGGCCAGGCACATGGTTATCCCATACATGCCAATGTTGGTCCCACCTCGTAACTGGACAGGGTACTATATTCAACATACACTTAGATCTATGAATGCAAGTTTCTTCTGTGAGCTTATTTGAATTGACTTGTTTACGGCAAACAACTCTTCAGGAGCATGTGAATTGTTAGGATTATTTTGACATCTCAAGCAGTCAAACTTTTGCAGTCCCTTTGGTTTTACTAGATTTATTTTTTGATGGAATCCATTTGACCTACTGCTTCACCTTGTGACAGCCAGCAAACTGATGCATTCTTGCTTGCTAACTTTCATTTTCTTGGGATGTTGCAATATTATCGTAGGTATGACCAAGGAGCATACTTGTTTTTGCCATCATATGTGATGAGAACACATGGAGCAAAGCAGCAACGTGAAGCTGTTAAAAGGACTCCCTTGAAGCAGCTGGAACCTGTTTTTGAGGTTGAAATTTCCCCGTGTCTTCGTGGATAAGAAATTCATTTTGTGGTCATCACACCCTACTTAAATTAATGCTGGCATATATATATATATATATTGGTTGTATCTAGGCTCTAGATACCCTTGGCAATACCAAATGGAGGGTAAACAAAAGGGTTCTTAGTGTGGTAGATCAGATATGGGCCAATGGCGGGGGTGTTGCAGATTTGGTGGACCGCCAAGATGTAAGTAACAATTAATTGCACATACTTCTTTAAGACATGAGAGAAAATGTGGAAAAATTTTAATAAATAGGAGTGAGTCATACTGTTTGTTATATGTTATCGGATGACGTGTTTGGCTGGCAAAACATGATCTGAAGTATATAAAAATACTTTTAGGTAATTTAATTCATTGAATAGTTGCCATCTATATACTGAAGTCTTATCCTTTTTATGTGGCTAATGTATCTTCAAATTTCCTCTACTTTGGTACCATTTTCATGAGGTTATGGTTATTCAGTGCTAGAGGTTTATAGCTGACCTTTCCTTTCCTTTTTTTCCTCTCACCAAGCTTCCCATCCCAGAGGAACCAGACACACAGGATAAATCCGAAATCCTAAAATGGAAGTGGAAAGTCAAAGAAATAAAAAAGAAGAATAGCGAGATGCACTCACAGAGATGTGATGTAGAACTCAAACTGGCAGTAAGAAGCATTTTTTGTTGTGATGGATATACTGAGTCATATAAAATGCTTGCCCTAAGCTTTTATATCTTCACCATTGGCTGCAGGTTGCACGGAAAATGAAGGATGAAGAAGGCTTCTACTACCCCCACAATCTTGATTTCCGAGGACGTGCCTATCCGATGCACCCATATTTGAACCATCTTGGTTCTGATTTATGCCGAGGCATATTGGAATTTGCTGGGGGACGCCCTTTAGGGAAGTCAGGCTTGCATTGGTTGAAATTACATTTGGCAAATTTGTATGCTGGTGGTGTGGACAAGCTGAGTTATGAGGGTCGAATCACATTTGTTGAGAACCATCTGGATGATATATTTGATTCTGCGGACAGGCCTCTTGAAGGAAGGCGATGGTGGTTAAAAGCAGAGGATCCTTTTCAGTGCTTGGCAGCATGTATTAATCTCTCTGAAGCATTGAGAAGCCACTCTCCTGAGACCACTATCTCTCATATGCCTGTCCACCAGGTACCTTTATGTGAGACATCAGAAATGGTTTCTGGAAATATGGGCACAGCAACATGCTGTCTTATTTGCATTTCTACTGTTGGAAGAACTCAACTGTCATCTTTCAATGGACAATTTTCATTCGGGCCTTTTGTAACAATACCAACCTCCTTACCATTATCAAATTTCTTCTCATTTGCGTATTTAGTTTTTTAGTCATCATGAACAAATGTTGGTGATCATGATACTGAAAAACCATTAAACATAGCCCATTCTTCTGTATTTCTTTTCTTGGTTTTGCATTCTTCATAAAATAGTTTATTTTGTCATTATGCCAGGATGGTTCGTGCAATGGCTTGCAACACTATGCAGCCCTTGGGAGGGACAAGGTACTGCGAACTTAAAATTTTCCTTGTCATCTGAAAGGCTCTGGATTGTTTTTTGTGTTCATGCTTGTAATTTGGGCTGAGGGGAAAACGGCTTGTCTGCAATGGGTTCATCATTTGCTGTTATTTGGCTCATTTTTTTGGACTTAACGAGTAAAACAGGCTGACTTCACATTCTACACAAATTTCTGAAAATTGAAGTTTGCCTACCCATGCATGTTTTTCAATTTATTGAGGATTTTGTGTTTACATGATTTTGTATGTTGTATTTTTACTTCTCCACTCCCTCTCCCCTTTTCGATTGTGTGTGCTTAAGTATCAATATGCTGCATTTTTATTTTTGAAGTTGGGAGCTGCTGCAGTCAATCTTGTTGGTGGAGACCGGCCTGCTGATGTTTACTCTGGAATTGCTGCAAGGTAATGAGAACTCTGTTCATGCAAATTCATGAAAAAATTACAATAAGTAGGCACGATTCACTTAAAATTTTTCATTCTAGTGAAGGTCAATATAGACAACTCTATTTGAGGATACGAACTCATAAGTATTGTTTAAAACATAAAATCAGTAATGGGAAGCAACTAATGCTTTCTGATTAACATCTTTCAAAGCCAATTGTTGAGATATTTAACAGCTTTAGAACAGTTTCACCACAATTTTCTTCCTCCTTTTCTTAATAAATTCCAAGGAGACAATTGGATCTGCTGTTACGTTATTCTATTTGTACAACCCTATACAACCATTGCTGAGGCTCAGTTTACAGATAATTCTTCATAGTCAGTCCAAAGATGAACTGTGCTCTTGGCATTTATTTCCATAATTATTATTTTAAAGTCATCTGAGCTAGTGTTTTGCGCTGCAGAGTACTTGAAATTATGAAAAGGGATTCAGAGAAAGATCCTGAAACTTATCCAAATGCATTGCTTGCTAGACGTTTGATCAACCAGGTTTCTTGTGATTATAGTTTCTTGACATAAATCTACTTTTTTGCTTTCTGAGAAATGCTTGAAAATTGAATTCTAGGAACTTTTAGAACATTGATAGATGAGCTTGATGACTTGCCAATATCTTCTTATAAAATGAAGCTAGTGTTGCTTCATAGGAATTCAAAGGCACACATGTCCTAGTCTCAATCTTATATCACTAATAGTTTTCTTTATACCACTAGGTGGATCGGAAATTGGTGAAGCAGACAGTAATGACGTCAGTCTATGGTGTGACTTATATTGGTGCCCGTGACCAGATCAAGCGGAGGCTAAAAGAGCGTAATGCCATGGAGGATGAGTCAGAGATGTTTGGTGCTGCTTGCTATGCCGCAAAAGTAAGAGATACAAATTTGGTGTTCACTGGAGATTCATGCTCTTACAACCTATCCATTTCTTCTCGTTTTGCTGATTATTAACCATTTTGCAGACCACTCTCACGGCCTTAGAGGAGATGTTTGAGGCTGCAAGAAGCATCATGAATTGGCTTGGAGAATGTGCTAAGGTAATATTTATTTTGTGTAAGACCGAGAAAGAGTGGTATATGACTCAACCATATATGTTTTAAATAGTTTATAACGTTTAGGCTAACACGGAGCTAATTTCAACTTCTAAATCCCCTGGTGGCAACCCTGGCCTGATTATTATTTCATTTGATTTTCTTTACTTACTTGAAATGGTCTTTTGGTTGTCTTCTGTTGGACGTGTGGCTGGGTGGAGGATTGGTTTAATTTTGAGGCTGCAGGCTTATAACCCTTGATGCTTTTCTCTTCCCAGTCAAACAAATTTTGGCGCCTGCACGAATTAGAGTATTTTATTAATTGATGGGTTTTGGGACCCATAGTCATTTTATGGTTTGAGGCTTTGAGCGTCTATGTCTGGATTATGTATGCATGGTAAGGGTAGAGATGGACTTGGGAGTGTGGGGTGTCATTGTAGACGCGTTGTGTATTTTTTCTCTACTAGTGGATGAAGGGGTCAATATGCTTTTCAGAGTCACAAATTGAGCTCCATTAGGAAGTGTGCTATAAATATGTAACTTAGTTCAAGATTTTGAGTAATAGGAGAAAATTTCAGCAGTTAGGCATAAAGAGTTCCAACAGTGCTTCCTTTCAAACGTAGCATCAAAGAAATATTGGCCCTTTTTCTCTTAAGGACGTGAACATTCTCAGCCTGCATTAGGAACGAGTTATAACCAATATATCTTAAGATCCCAATATATTTTATACATTGAATGGAGTTGAGAAGTGGTTATATCTCACAACATGTAACTATGTCTGCTTGAAGATTTGTGAAGGCTACTTCACTTTGCTACTGTTTTTTTCTTGATGTCATTCGTTAATTTCTATTACTTCCCAGTCTTTACTGTGTTGTGATGTCTGTTGAATTGAATATGAATAGGTGATAGCTTCAGAGAATCAACCGGTGCGGTGGACCAGTCCTCTTGGGCTTCCTGTAGTACAACCTTACAGACAACTAGGAAGACATCATGTAAAAAATAAGCTTAATTCTTAATCTTCTTTATTAAGAAAATTTAATCCGTTGTTCTTTTTAGTGTCATTTCTAAGTTTAAAGAAATTTTCTATTCATCAATTATTTATATTGGCTACGTTGCAGGTTAAGACTACCCTTCAGATATTAACACTACAGCGTGAGACTGACAAGGTAACCATTGTGTTTTTCTTTCTTGAGGCACCATGTACAGACTCATATACACATGGAAACATATGATTGTAATTTATTCTAATGCACTATAATCAATATGTATGTATTATCCATATGTTGTTAGATGCATGATAATTTAATTAGATCATTTATGTTATTGTTAACAAATAAGTTTCCCTGTCCATTTCCTTTGTGTACACCTTTTACTGGTTCATCCTGATATTGTTTTGCTTTTATTGCTGCCCCCCAACAATGGGGGATTTCCCCATTTTCCTTTTCCGGTTTCTTTTTATAATTAGTTTTTTCATAAAATGAGCGACGTTTCGATATCTTATAGGCAAAAAATGGTATTGTTTTCAATTCTTTTATGATTTTTCAGATATTTAATACTCTAAATAATTCCATTTTTTGCCCACAAGCTATTAAAATGTCACTCATTTTATGTTGAATCTAATCATAAAAAGAAACCAAAAATGTGAAGCCAGTTTTCTTTTTGGTTTCAATCGGTCATTAGACCTTTTTTGGAACATTTCATTATTTCCAATCATGAAAAGTAACTCGTTCCATTCTATATAATACAGATTATGGTTAAGCGGCAAAGAACCGCGTTCCCCCCAAATTTTGTCCACTCTCTTGATGGCTCTCACATGATGATGACTGCAGTTGCTTGTAAGAAAGCAGGATTGAACTTTGCAGGTTCGTGCTAATCTCAAACGCATCCATACATTGTGCATGCATGGTAACATTCATGTATATGTACATGTTGGTGATTCATTTTTGCAGTGCGCATCTATGTTATCGTCATATCAGGGCTTATAATTTTATATACCAATGATTGCAGGAGTACATGATTCATATTGGACACATGCTTGTGATGTTGATATGATGAACAAAATACTGAGAGAAAAGTTTGTTGAACTTTATGAGGCTCCTATTCTGGAAAATGTGAGTATCTTTCTTACACATGCTTCTTAAATTAACTATTGTCTTGCTTCAATATATGAACATCTTTTCCTGAGTTTGTTATGGTAGTTTTCCTTGTATAATTGAAATTGTTCACAATTATGCAACGTAAGGACATCAAAGGGAACTTTATGTGCCAATGGCTATATAACCTAACAGCATGAAGCGCTCCATAAGCGGGTGGTCACCCCTCTTGTAACATTAGTGTGTTAGCGCCTACCCCTCTAAATAAGAAAAAGGGCCCTTATGTGTATGGTGGAGCTTACAATTGCAAATGCCCAAGAGATTCGTCCCTGTCTAGCTAGTATCTACCACTTTCCTAATGCCCTACACTTAGGTGTTGTGCTTTGTTAAAAAAAAAAAAACCGTGCTTAGTCCATGTTGTGAACTTCCTTGTTAATATACTTTCTTAAATTTGTCATGTTCTTGCGTCTGATGAGATTGGACCTGTACCTGTTAATAACTGTTGATCAAAGGCCTCTGAAACCCATAATTCATTTCTCTATATTTTGTCGTCATCCTTGGTAAAGTACTGAATCTTAGCCCCACCTACTAATCAAATGAAAGTGGCTGACTGCTTATGGAACTCTTTATGCTCTCTGGATTTGGATGAAGGTCATCTTTTATATCATCCAATCTTTTTTTTTTTTTTGCCAACTATACCATCCAATCATACACTTTCTACTCCACAAAATATGTTGAAGTACTTGCCCTAATTTTGGGGTTTTAATGTTGGATATTCTACTTACCAATACATATGTTGCTAACTTTCTTGACTGAGTTCTCCGCTTAATTATGATGTTTCCCTTTTTGCAGTTGTTAGAGGGCTTTGAGAAATCTTTTCCATCATTGAAGTTTCCTCCTCTGCCAGGCAGAGGAGACTTTGACCTACGAGAGGTTCTGGAATCAACCTACTTTTTCAACTAGATTTTTTGAAAACTTGCTGTTCTAGTTCTTCCTCTGCATGGGGATTTCAGTCCCAATGATGAGATTTGTGCTATATCTTCAATGGGTACGAGAGGTTTCAATCGCCATGCAGACATCAGGCATATAGAAGGAAGATATTGCAGAGCAAAATATGGGCAGCCGAATCTTTCGCTCTTGCCAGGCGATCTTCTGTACATAAACATTGTCACAGGATATTTTCTTCCATCAAGAGACAACCTTTGGATTGGACTCCAGTCATGCGCTATATGTTAACTATTTATGAAGGGTACAAGGGAAAAAGGGTGATTCAACTTGTGATCACCAGAGGGCACTCCAAATAAACCTTCACAAGATGATCTGCAAATTGTTCGGATAAGATGCAGAAATGAAGGGATTGAAGCCTTGGTATTTTATTCATTAAGGCAACAGTCTATTCGAGAAGGATGCCTTCTACTCTGCCTCTTGCAAATAAGGGGGCCAAAATGGGTTTTCACGATTCTTTTGTTTTTGTTTTTTAGCCTTGTCTCTTAATATCTTTACTCGTTTTCTTTTTTGGCCTTTGGGGAAGGGGTGGTTTAGAAGAATGTAACCTATACCGCGGGAAGTGTATAATTGCTGTGATACTGGTTTCATTATATAAATTATTATAGAGTAAATAATGCCAATAGAAACAATTTTTTTTTAATTTTCTCAATACGTTCCTTTTTTTCTTTCCCTTTCAATTTGTTGGATTGATTGTGTTTTGTGTTTCAAATGGTAATTGAACCCTTCAAAGGCAACTTTTCAATTTCGATTTATTGTGTATAAATTATGAAGTAAATATTTTATAAGAATTTTGTTCCGCTTTACACAAATGTACTTGTGGTAAAAAGCTAAAAGTATAATTAGGAAAATAATTATTAAGTGTGCATGCAATCAAATGAACTTTTCATCAGTTAATTTTGCATGAATGTGTAAATGTGAACACAGAATTCCTCCTGCAAAACTGAAATACAGTGTAATGATGAGCGTTCACCTTTGAGTCGTGCTTAATTGCTTAAACATCATAAAACAAAAGAAACAGAGCATGTAATTGAAATTTACTCAAATCATGATATTAAACCCATGTAGTATTATCATTATAATTGATTTAATTCTTGCAATACAAGGAGAAATATGCAACAACAAATTCTTGAACGGGTTCTTTCTCGTTTGATTCCATTAGTGAGGAAACTTCTAATCTCAAAAACTTTCACCGGATGATCCGTCCGAGGCCATGAAATGTTTGTTCCAAGAAAATGGTCTTATCTGTTCGGCAAGCCGAGCCAATATAAGTGATCATTCATGAGGATCAACATTTTTATTAAAGATGGTATTGATATTACTGTATATGGCCACCACATTTGAGGTCACAGCCAGCACAATCATGACAATTGATAAAACCTTGTCTTTCTTTGTTGCAATACCATTAGGATCCCTGAAAAAATGGCAGAAGCAGAGTAAGCAAGCAGGAGGCATTGCTCTGCAGTTGATGTACTATTAATGTTTGATGCACTTTGAACATGGCAAGATTGCACAGTAAACTCGAGCAGATTGAAAATAAATGTGCCAAACCAATTATCAATAAATGCTGAAGTATTCCCTCTAATCCTTAATATAATATAAGACCCAATTGACTTTTTATGAGAGATTGAAAAAACAAAATAAATTACTTAATCATAATATATGTTGTGTATTATTAGATTATATATATATATATATATATCAGTTTATATGCAAAACAAATTAACTTAGAGAAAAACAATAAACATAAGCACTTTACAGTAATTTATTTAGTTTCTTCAATCTCTTCTAAAAAGTCAATCGGCACAATAGTAGTATCAAATATGATCTCTCTGTCTTGAAAATCAAGAGATTTGTTTTTAGTTGTTAGATGGGGGTAACCCTTATTGCACATCCAAAATAGAGTCTTGTTGAAAAAGTGCACCAAACATGCTTACAATATGTTCCTTGAGTAGTAACTCAGCGCTTAATTCAGGTAAAGGAAAAAAAGAAAAAAAGAATCTCACAAATTTAGCAATGGAATCCTAAGTCAGGGCATCCCTGTATATTGTGCTCAACACTTCGTATGAAGAAAAAATAAAATTTGACTGGGAGAAAAAAACTAAAGAACAGTAGAAGTCTTACCTTAGAGCAATTGCAGCAGGAAAAATGAATGCTAGGCAAACAGCAGCAGTTGCTCCAGTGAATTGGAAAGCATCCCAAATGCTAGGTATAAAATTTGCCGCCACATATGTTAAAAAGATGAGCCCAGTTGTCGTCAACGCAAACCTTACATTGTCTAAATCGATTGACCTAGCTGATGGGAAAAGTAAAGCATTCAAATAGAAGCGCAGTGAGAAGAAGATAACAGGGAAAACAAGCATAAGGTGGAAGGCATAGCTGACACGAACGATGTCATTGAGCAGGCTGCCATAAGGGATGGCAAGGTCAGCATCAAAGTTGGCCAGCACATCATCAAGAGTTGATTCACCAAACAAAAGAAACCCAAATGAGGCCGTCAATATGTAGACAGTAGAACATAGAACCAGAGATGCACGTACAACTTTTTGTATCAAAGAAGAGTCTGCTAGCTCATTGTCTATTGTATGCACTGCAGAAGACATAACTTTGATGAACCATATCCTTCCGGCACTTATAATTGTTCAGAGAAGTTGTTTTGCTCAATGAAGTACACAAATTATCTAGCATGAATGATATTGTAAAAAAGCAAAAAGAAAATACTTCTATAGCAAATTTATGTTTGATGGTAATACTAGAGAGACAAATAAAGCATTAGTCTGAACTCTGAACCCTTCAATTGGCTTTTCATAGCAAAAGACATAACTATGTAAGAACCATCAGTATAAAAGCCATATTCAAAATGGAGAATGAGAAATATCAATCTAAACCAAAATTTGAGTATATTCTGAACTCCCAAGAATTAAACACTGAAAGTTACAGTTCATGACTGGTTAGCGGATTTATGTATCTTGAATCTCAACAAGTCGGGATAAAACACAAGGGGAAAGTGGCACAAGATAGTGACCAACCATTAATTATCATAGAAAACAAGGAGACTCTTTCTACTAGGAGTTTGAGCAGCAACAATATGTGTACCAAAATACAAAGCACTGAAAAATTTTGGTTTTATCCATCCTCTTAACGTCACAAGAGTTCAAAATCTATCATCCACAGTTGAACTTCTTATTGAGAATTTTAACAACAATAAGAGTACTTTCAGATTAGTAAACTCCAAGTTGCAGTCAGGAAACATACCATTGAAATGACAGACAAATGCTGTCACAAGAACAGGGGCTGCGGTGAAGAGCTTTAATGCAGATGTAAAATCAGTAACATTAGGGAGCAACCTGGGTTTGGTAATGCTACCATTAAACAATTTTATAAATGTTATCCCTGCCATTATGACTATAAACACAATTGCCAGTGCCACTGCTAAAGCAGAAGAATATCTCAAAGAATCTGCAAACACAAAAAGGTGCGGGTTATTCACAATAATAATAGTAATAATTCCATGACCACATATCATGTTTTGACTTATAAGACCTCATTGTAGCTGGCAATAAACAGAAAGGAAATTACCTATCCTCTTGAAGAATGCCAAAGGAGAAAATATAAATAGGGTTGTAACAAGGAGAACAAAAGTACGCCCAGTCCACCAGTATACGCCAAACCATCCTTCCAACACACCAGCATGATGAGTTTCACTTGAAGTAGTTCCCGACAGCACATCACCTTGTAAACAATTTAGCAGACCGATCCAAACAATTTTAGTCCTTAATCTATGAAGTGAAAGTGCACAAATGATCTGAACATGATTTTCTAGATTACTGAGACAAGGAGGAAATTCAATTTTGCTGATAACAAGACTTGATTCATGATCAGAGAACATAATAGTAGTAGTTGCTATGACTACTCTGAATCAGACATATTCTTTTGGGGATGATTTGGAGAAAAGTGGGAAACAAACGAATGAGCTCATAAATGAAAAATGTAAATGCATTACCAATTATGATCATGTAGACGACGAGAATCCCAATATTGTTGAGAAGAATGCATATTTGGAAAGCCCAATTTCCAACACTTCCAAAGGCATAACGCATTACTTCCCCATACGTCTCAGCCTTTCCTACTCTGCTAAACCTGATAAGAATCTCTAAGGAAGCCTCTGCGAGCAACGCAAGAAAGACTATGCTGATAATTCCAAAACCCAATCCCAGAACTTTCATGGCAGCAGGTAAGGCCATAATTCCAGCTCCAATAATGGAGGTAGATAAATTGAACACTGACCCACTAAAAGATGCCCCATTCTTAGAGCCTCCACCTTTCTCATTCACTAGCAGAGGAGATTGCTCATCAACAAGCACCTTCTTATTTCTTGAATCGTTCTGATGAACCAGCGTCATGATGAATGCTTCTCTTCTTTTTCCTTTTCCTTACTTCTTCTCTTTCTCCTTCTGTCCTGGAAATATAAATCTTTTCTGGCCAGAAAGCAATTCGCATCCAAATTCCCAATTTGAAAGACGAATATTGATGACAATTGCCAAGCTAGCGTTCCTATCCAAAAATCCCAAAAGTAAATAAAAGATTAGCCGATGGTTCAGTCCTTTTTATGGGGACGGCAATGAATTTTGTTTTTCTTTTCCGTTCATACTCTCATTTCTAAATTATGTGAAAGTGAAACTACTCATTTCTCAGTTCTCACTATGTAAATTTGAAAGACTTCTCAATGACACCAATATTTATTATCATATTTTGTTTTAGCATGGTTAACTTTTTAAAAATGTTTTTACTGTTTTTTAAATAAGTATATGAAAGGAGCTAAGTTTGAGAGAAAAAAATATTTGAAAAACACATTTTCATGCATCCCAAACAAGTCTTCAAATAGATAACGGTTTTGGGAATTATTTTAAGGTTTGGGTGAAATATTTTTTAAAATAACACCAGTACTCAGTATTGTTAAATAATTTATGGATCATTCAATACATTGAAATATTTGTTTATTTAATTTTTTTTCTTGCAACAAATTAGTTTAGAATGTAAAGAAAAATATTTTAGGGTGTAATCAAACTGTAAAATATGGGGAAATAGTTCACTTGTCTTTAGTACTAATAATTGAAGGATTAAAAAAAAAAGGATAATGTCATGTTACTTGTCTTCAAGCATATTAATTATACGGTGGGGTCTTTCTGATTTAGTGTGTGTTTGAGAAGGTCTTATTTTATATATGTCTTCCTTGGTTTTTTTTTTTTAACCCGACTTCCTTCAATTGGGATAATAAAAGGAAGGATATTTTAATTAGGGAGAAAGATAAAAAAATATAATTTAAATAGGTAAAAAATAAATAAATTTTACCATTTTTAATTAAGATATTTAAATTGTTAATATATATACTTTTACACCTTCAGTATTTTAATTATGTAATATTTATTTGTTTTTTTTACATATTTTAATTATATTTTTATGTTTTTTTCCATAGAACGTGATCTTAATTTTTCTTACAAAATCCTAATGAATTGAATTATTTATAACTGATAAATAATTTAGTTTCCTAAATATTTTTATTTTATACATTTTGATTGATGATATTGGTACTGATATAAGGATTATAAGTTAAGAATTAAAATTAGGAAAATGTCATTTTAAAAATTCAAAATTTAAATTTAAATTTTAAATTCAGAAGATATTTTTAAATTCCAATCTTGAATAATTGTCAGTGTGAATCACGTTTTTCTATTTCCTCCAGCGCATAGCTTTGCTGGCCTTGAGTTTTCCTTGATTTCTTCAATCCAAATGAATTTTCCTTAATAATTTTTTTTGCCTTCGAATTTTCCTTAATAATTAATGGTCTGTATTAAAATATTTACAATATCATAACTAAGACTAATCTTGCATGATGTGAAGATTTGAATTAGTTAATTATACTGACTATAAATGTATCACGCCATGATTATAGTATCAATATAAAATAAAATAATTGAAACAAATCATATTATTGATAAGATTATATAATGCATACCCCACATCCATTCTAAAATAATTTTTGTTGGAAAATATAATCTGCTGTCATGAATTGTTTTTAGTGCAAAGGATTAGATCACATGACGTAAACTTTGAAGTATTCTAGATTTTGGATCCAACAACATAATTATAGCTATTGATATTCATTAAAAAATAAAATATGGTAGGTGAACACTAATAGGAGTATTTATTATAATAAATAGATTCACATTGAATACAAGTAAATACATTGGAATAAATATAAATTATAGTTTCATCTTCATCAATCTGTGTACCATACTTTCCCGTTTTAAACATGTGAGTTTGTGTGAGAAAAATCTTGATTCACTTCACTTTCTAATTCATATGATTTTTCTCTTAATTATCCATATTCATTGCAAATATGAAATGGAGTTTTTATTAATGGGAGTACTAATTCAAGGGGTATTTTCGAACAACCAATAGCATTAGTTGTAAATAAATGAGTTAATTGGTTTCTTTAATATATGTAAATTTATTATTTAACGTCTTCGTTTAGAAATATTTAAACAAGGAGACATTTTTTCCATTCTATCAGACTCCAATTCATGGCCTCAAACACTTCAAGGACTTGAAAGTCAAGAACCAACCATTTTCATACAATTTTAATCCAAATTTATCATGTGCAAACATTATTTTAAAACATTGCCAAAGACCAGAGACATGAAGTGGGGGATAGAGCATCGATTATTGCTCAATTGTCTAGAGTGTGCTTTCTTTATTTTATTGTAAAATATTAAGGAAGAATTATTGAATTTAGGTCCGGCTTGATTTTATTTTTAATAGAAGTTTTTTTTATTTTTAAAAACAAAAAAAATTATAAAACTTGTTTTCCTTAATCATAAACCCTAAATCAAAACAGTTTTTATGTGTGATTTTTTCTATTTCTTTTTTTTTTTTTGAGGCCGTCATTTGTCCAACATCAACATCATATCGTTACCCTGACCATCGCCACATCACTTTAAAATCAACTCTCTTTTTTTAAAAAAAAAAAACAATTATCCAAATTATTTTTTTAATTGTGTTAAAAACAATTTTATAAAACATTTGTGGAAAAAAAAAGCGTAAGACAGAAACAAACAAACCCTTAATCACTTATAAGTTAGATAACAACTTAAGGAAATGCAACAAGTTTTTTTTTTTTAATACATACTAAAAATCAAAACTTAACACAATTTTACACCAAGTCTACTATATTAGTGCTCAAGGGGAACGAAATATGCTTTATAAAGATGTGGAAACCTTCCCCTCGTGAACGCG
>JBAGKO010000002.1:11544439-11554567 GCA_037177275.1 Acacia concinna | reverse complement strand
AAAAATCAAATGGGTCTTATAATTAGGACTGGAGGGAGTCTTATTACATGTAAATATAATATGATATTTATAGTACATTCGGTCCTAATTATAATACCTAATTAAATTTTTTAGAGAAGTGAAAGAAGCAAAATAGGTTACTTAATTGTATTATATGTTATGTTTTATCATATTATATATTAGTTCATAAGTAAAAAAAAATAGTTTAAAGAAAATGATAAATTTTAATACATTAAAATAAGGTAATTAGATTTCTTATAATTTTTTAAAAAGTCAACTGAATCTTATAATTAAGACTAAAAGAGATAAATTATAACCAAAAAAAAATGGTTGAACAGTGCCATCGTAAGGCATATCAGAGGAAAAACATCAAAATTGCTACTTCTACTTCTTGCACAATGAGGATACTGAACCCGATGGAACCAAACATTAGGCCAAACATAGGGGGAAAAAAATTCTTGCTCGTGCTTCTACAAACGTAAGCCATGTACGTCCCAAGCACACACTTAATCATTTGATGATTTTTTCTTTTGGGGGAAGGTACAAATTTAACCTAAAAAACACAATATCATTATAAGTATTTAGAAGAACTATCTATTCTTAATATAAAAAGTGCCTATGAACAATTTATTTAAGAGTAAATATAATAATTTCATTAAATATAACTAACTTCTGTTAATTTTTACTCTATTGGTCCCACCAATCTTCTTACTATCATTTAACAGAAATTATTTATATTTAATAGTTTGCTCTCAAATAAATTATTCATTACCAGTTTTTACATTGAATAGATAATTCTTATAGATATTTATAGTGATATTGTTTTTTATTAAATTTACACCTTTGCCCTTTTTTAAAAAAAACAATTTTCTAACTCATCTTAATTTATACGAATGTCAAAACAAATTTTGCATTCAATAAACCCTCCTCTCTACGCCTATATAGGATCAGAGAATCTGCAGTTGAGAAAATTTAGTTTTGCACATAGCACTTGACAACTTTTGGTATAAGGGATTTGAAGGGGGAGGGAAAGGGAAGAAAATTTTTTATAAATTGAATCTTTAAAAATTAGAGAAATGGACCCCACTTCTCCAATTTCTTTAAATTCATCTTATTTTCCCTCCCCTCCCCTTAAAACCAAAAACTTGGTGAAATTAACACCATTATTGCCCAAGCAGCTATCACTGAAATAAAAATCAGTACCAGATTTCACTGGAAAGTTTAAACATTGAGAGAGAAAGATAATAGAGGTAAAACTACACTTTTGTGGGATACAGATATCACAAGTTGACGATCTCACCTCTCATTAAACTTCGGAAGATGTTAGTTGACTTAGTTCCGCTAGTTTTTTCTTTTTTTGCATTAACAAGGCAACGCTTTTTAAGCATTTACTACTTCCTTCTTGCAACCTAACTGACTTTCCATCTTTACATTCTTGAATCAGAAATGCATATATATTCAGTGAGCAAAACCTGCTTCTGTGGAGGCACTAACACTTACAAACATATATGCTTTTATATGTATTTTTCCATGCTTCCATGAAAAGAAAGTTATGAATACTTCTGCTCTAACCTAAACTTGGCTTTGCCTGACATGTTTGGCGAGTCAGAGGAAAAACTGTCGAGTCCCATCTGACTACACAGTACACACTGTCATGAAGATGCATTTTAAAAACTGGACATCATAGTTCAACCTTCATTTCACCTGCTGATGCATTGTTACCTGTCATAAACAAGTTAACTTCAGTTCAAGTAAAAAGTAACTTCTTCCACATGCAGTGTAGCTCAGTACAAGAAAATTTTACTGGGAAAACTGAAAAATCCCTGTTTGACAATTTAATTGGCTAGCAGGAGCTTGAATTCGAGTAAATCTTACAAAATACCGACGCTTTCTGTATATAAAAACATATCAGTCCTTTTTAGTCAATAAAATTTCCAAACAAGAGGTTTCACCATTTTTTCCTAATTTTAATTTCCCTAGCAGTCCGAAATCAATGTGAAATATAAAATTGTATTGTTGGGAGCCATGTGATTTACAAACCATAAACAATAGGTGCTCATCCTATTGCAGGGGAGCCAGCCAGTTTTTACTATAAAAATGGTCAATGCTGAGATACATGATAAAACACGATTCCGTTGATATACAACAGCACATGAATTTCAAATTCATTCATTTCATTCACAGTCAAATAACTTATAAATTATTCTGTGAGTACTGGGAAATTAACATTCCCATGTACCACAACGCACAAGGGTTTTAATTGTAGAAAATTTACCCTCATCATCTTGACTACTCGGTGGAGCAGTTGGTGCATAGCTCATCTGTACAACATTGTGCAGTTCATCTTCCCACATCTCAGGTAGCTTTTATAAATTGAATCAATGTAAAGCAGAGTTAGACCAACCAAGCGAAAATAAGGGTTACACAGCATAAGGCCATTGTAAGTTGTAACACAAGCTAGTTTGAATGGTTTTACTCTGTAACTCTCAAACTGTAGTCTATTGCAAGGGATTTTAGTTTATTGACAGTCATTCCTACCAATTTTTAGTATTCATAGACAACCAAATATGAGGAGTTTGATTGTTAAAAGGGTGCTAAGGAAGTTACACTTTCAGCAATGGATCAATTACCTGATTAGGATCCTTGAATCCTCCAATTGCGGGAGTTAACTGTGGATGAATAGTTCTTCGAAGTATATCAGATGAGTTCACTGTCCCAGGAAGATTTGAGGGTAGAAGGCCAGGTTGACATGGATGTAAAGGAGGGAAAACCATAGGCATTTCTGGAGCAAACCTCAATGCAGATGAGTGGCCAGGACGGTGCTGAAGCATCTGAAAGAAAAGTTTGGATCACACAAAGGTCAGAGAAGCATGGATCACCAAAAATAATTATTAACCTCACGGGAATCTCATATTCTAAAACCTTACGTCTTTGGCAAGAAGTCCTTCAAGATTGAAATCCAGCCGCGAATTTACTGTTGCAAGTTTCATAGATAAAAACTGCCAAAAGATGGAGAATTTTGGGTCAACTCCAGAAGGTTCCCAGGATAAGCTAAACAAAACACAAATCGTATATAAAGGATACTGATATATTTAAGACATATTTGTTAAGAGTTTATCTTATTTACATTCATAATCTTTGAAAATGAAGCCATTATGACCAACAACTGGCAATATATTGTTTAATTGTCATAGAATGCACAAGCAGAACCAAAAAATACAGGAAAAATCTGCAAGATAATTCAAGAGCAACTGAGTGGGCAAAAACGGAGGATAGCATGGCTTTCACACCTACCTCAACCTGTCGTTGAAGTGACTGTACATAGTTAATGATTTCATCTAGCATAACTGCCTTGCCAGTAACCTGGGAACAGCAACAAGTTTAGATGTTAAAGAAAGTCACTCTGAAATCATACAAGGATATAACTAAGGAGCTTTCAAAGTTTCAATATTTAGAAGTCACCTTGCTGCATCCAGGTACAAGGTCTTGAAGAAATTTCATCCTTTCGCTGATCTTTTCCCTCCTTACCTACAGTTAATATCATTCTAATGTGAATTTCTTCATCCAAAAGTATGCTTCTTTTCTAAACATCACAAGTAATTTCAACAATCTCACTCTCTCTGCAAGACTATGGCTATTGGTTGCTTGACCCCTGCGAGCCCTAACATGTATGTATTCCTCCTTTGGTGGATCCGAAGCTTGAGACCCCTGTTTGGTATTCTTCCCAGAAGTCTTGTTTGTTGAAGTTGGCTGTTGGTCTCCCTTTGGTCGGCTCTCAGAATTGTCCATTGCAGCATCACTTGGTGGTTCAGAACCTCCATTGGCTTTTTCATTATCAGAATCCTACCGAAGTTAAACCAAATGAACATATAATCACACACATAAGTGGGAATAGTAACATAGATCCCAAAGAATACAACTCAAAATCATACCTGCCCATTTCTTTTCCTTTTCTTTGCGTTTAGTCCTTTCTTAGAAGGCTCCTCAGTTGTACCCTCCAACATTGGCATGTCATTTTGACCACCAGCATCATCATCACCACTTGATTCTGCTCTATCAAACTCATTAGCAGACCTGCCTAGAGTCTGTTTTGCTTCATCTTGAGATGTCACAAGGCTTTCACTTCTCTTGTCATTCTTGAGTGGACTTCCTTTAGTGGCCAAATTCTTAACAGATGGAGACACATCTTTGGCAGATTCACCAACAACATCCTGAGAACTTTCTTGAGATCTTGCTCCATGATCTGATTTTAAGACATGGCCTGCAAGAGCATTATCCCGTCCAGCATACAGACCCATGGATTGAGGAATCCCAAATGAGTTCATCATGCTACTGAAATTTCCTCCATTGAATTGACTGAAGCATGAGAATCTTGCAGCTCGCTCAATAAAGGCAGAATCAGTAGGAATCTGAGACAAACTCTGAGGGAAGATTGTTGGTGGTCTTGGTAAGAAGGCATCCCCTTTTAAAATAGAACTTGTTGGGTTCCAACCCATTTCAAGCGTTCTATCATGACCAGCTAAGGCAAGGCCATCTTTTCTATTTCCAGTTGTGCTTGAGGAGCTACCATTGTTCTGCACATTGATGTCACATGACCCCAAGTTTTGGGAACTGATAGAATGATCCCAGAAGCCTGGAACATATGAATCCACCAAACCCAAAGATGTATTTGCAAGATTAGGAACCCCAAATCTCCAATCCGAGGGCATACTAGATGAATAACTCATATGATCCTCGCTTCTATCTATCTCAAAACTTTCTTTGTCAGACATATCCTACTCTCCTGAACAAGTACACCAAAGCAGCAACTAAGAGAGTTCTTTTTATGATTCCTTAAGAACAACTAATAAAACAAATCTGACGAAAGAGCCTTCAAAAGTGATGAAGAGAGGACAAGTAACAAATTATATATCTTAATCCAAACCAGACTGAACTGAATTCTGAACAAGCCCCTAAACCACTGTTCTTTTGAAAATGAAAGAACGAAGCGACTTGTCCATGTCTGAATCCATCCAAAAGAGGGGTAAAAGGCTGATGAGAATAAAGGCCAATTTACAAGGGAAGAAGCAGGTTGGAGAGAGATCAGATCAAGCGCACTTAATGGGCTGAAGAATTGGAAAAGCACCGGAGCGAGACCCCAAGTACCAAAAAGATTTACTAAAAGCTCACACGACTTTGGCAGCCACCATTTCCAAAGCTAACTACTGAACTTGAAGTACCGAATTTCATAAAGAAGCCAACCCGAGAGAGAGAGAGAGAGGCAGAAAAAGACCGTTCAAAGGAGAGCCAGAAAAAAAGTCTAGAGAGTCTAGACAGAGTCAATTATGAAAAATAAAACATTGATTACAGCTTAATAAATACCCCATTCAAACCCTAGTCAGAGTTACAGAACCCAACTCTGAAAAAGAGAGAGAGAGAAAGAAATACCCAGCTAAAAGCGGGAAGAGAAAGATACCCATTTCTGATTCTGTGCCACTTTTGGTACTCTGGCCTCCATTAACGCCTTTTCACTCAACAACTTTATTGAATTTATTTGAGCTTTGTTCAAACTCTTCCAGTTTCTAGCTAACAATCCTGTGCTCTGCTATTCACAGTCCCAGACAAGGAAGAGAGAAATTCAAAGGTGGGGTTTTTTTCTTCTGGAGAGAAAAAAAGAAGTGGAAGGAGAAAGAGAACAGAGGTTCCCAAATGAAGCAAACTGCAATACATTTGAAAGAGAGATAAAGCGAAGAAAAGAAAGCAACGGCAAAGTCCCTGCATTTATACACAGTTTACATCAAAATGAGCGCTCTTCATGATTAACCACCGCCACTGCTGTGGTAGAATTGTATAATGTGTGTTCCCATTTCCCTCCCAACCTTCCTCTCCTCTACTTTTATAAAATAATCGTGTGGGATCATAGATTATATTAATTTTTACTTATTTTCATTTTTTTAAATTAAAGTAGGTCTGAAATATTAAAAACTTATAACAGTATAAATAATATGTAATATTCATTTATTTTTGTGATAATATTATAATGCTGAATGAAACTAATATATTTGTCTTTAATTTAGGTTTATGAATACTTACATCTTCAATACCAAAAAAATTACTTATAAACATAATATGATACATTGATATTCATATGATTATATATATATATATATGGCACTTTCAACATTTTTTATATAAATTAAAAAAACTTTAAATCTAATTAAATTTATTATAAAATTCAACAATTTTTTAACTGCACCCCTATTTAATATACAAAATGTCAAATGAAACATAAAATTGCATATTCACATCAAAACTTTAATTATGTGCCTTACAAATAGGATAAAAAAATCTTCTCTTTACTTTATATATATGATACAGGTGAAAATAAAAGTTGTTATATACTCTCTAATCAATTTTTCTAAAAAAACAAAAAAAAAACTCTCTAGTCTCTTCCATCTATGCTAGTATCTTTGAAAAAAAATTATGTTCATGATTACGTGTATAAATCATTTTGTAAGAGTTTGTAAGAAATTAATTACTTTATTTTAAATATGCCATTATTTTTTATTTCTAATGAAAACATAGAGAGTTAATGTGTTTTTCAAATTTATGTTATTTTAAGGATTAAAATATTTTTTAAAAGAATAAATTTAAGAGAGAATGGCAACAAAAAAAATACATTTTTAATTTCAAAATCTGATATAAGTTATTTTTTATAAAATTGAGTTATCAATTGCTATACAAGTTTAGTTAATCTCATTACTCTTATAAACAACGTGACTAATTTGTAATTTTAAAATTCAAATAGTATTTATATATCATTTTCTCTGATACAATTAATTTTTCTTAACTCTAATAAAATATAGTTTGATAAGTTACTACGTATAATATTTAGGCAAAAATTATTATTCTGAGTAATGAATGAAATCACCCAAAAAGTTTTAATAATAAGTCAATAATATAGTTGGCAAAAAATAAGTCAGCAGTAATATAGTGCAAGAGAAAAAAATGTGAATGATAGATCTATTGTTATTTCTTTCATCATTTATTGGAGGATTTTATAGTGATTTTTTCTTATATTAAGGGGTAAGAAGAAATATTGGTTCCAAAGAAGCCTTTGGGGTAAGCAAGTGGCAATGCCAATTCTAAGCAGAGGGCTGTTTCTATCATTATCTTAATGCACTGTCCTTTATTACACATAGAAAGTAGAGCTTTTAACACTTTAATGAACTCTTTTGTTGTATTTGCCTATTTGGTCAATACCTCAAAATCTAGCACACTCTCTCACTCATCTTTAAATAATAAATAATTGAAGGAAGCAAAACAGAAACCAAGGGGGGAGAGTGAAAATTAATTATGATTGGTGTTGCATACATTGTCTTGGGTTCTCAGTTGTGTTGTTAGAGATACACCATCAAACAGTAATACTTGTTAATACATACAGACCCATCAAAAGAAGATCCTTTTGTCTTCTGTTTCTCCATCTCATTCATCATACTCCTGTGTACCCTTCCATGTTTCTTTTGTCCACGCATACAAACAAAAACTATTAATTGCATTCATCCACTCTAGTTTAACTTCAACAAAAAAACGCCATTATTAATTGTCCCATTCTGAGTTGACAGTCTCCATGGAATGCAGACTGCTTGTTAAAGACTTGTACTCTCTTGTTATTAATAAGGCAGAGAGATATTAGATCATTGTTGGACCTATTTATAAGTATAGAAAAACCTTTTCATAACAATGCATCACTGTATTTCAGTTTATAAATTATTTATATCTTATTTTTATAAATAAAAAGATGTTAGATAAATTTTTTTTTCACATTTGTCCGTATTTCTAAAGAATACACATCTTTTATCACTTCCCTTTTATCATTTACATCTCTCTCCCCCCTCTCTTTATGAATCAATATAAGAAAAATTGTTAAAAGCTCATTTATTATCCTATAAGTGTTTATATTTTGAAATAAACTTTGTAAATACAAATAACTTATAAACTGAAATGGAGTGGTAGAATTTTACCATTCATTTATTATTGTATTGACTTTATTTTTATAGGGCATAATGTTAACTCCTCTTGTCCTATATATGGGGTACTTCCAACATTTTTCACATAGACTAAGGAAAATCTTAAATCTCATTAACTCTATCATAGAATTCAACAATTTTCCAACTCTACCCTTATATATTATACATAAATGAAAATAAAGTCAACACAATAATAAGTGAAAGGTAAAATTGTACATTCACATCAACACTTTAATGAGGTGCTTTATAAATAGGATAAAAAAAACTATTCTCTCTGCCGTATATATAGAACCAGAGGAGTATTAAATAGAGGTAAAGTTAGAAAGTTGTTGAATTTTATAGTAGAGTTAACGAAGTTTAAAGTTTTTTTTACTTATGTGAAACATGTTGGAACTGCTTTATGCTTTTATGATCCTATTTACATAGTACTTTCAATATTTTTCACATAAATAAAGGAAAACGTTTAATGTTATTGACTCTACGAAAAAATTCAACAACTTTTAAACTCTAACCCTATTTAATATACATAACACCAAATGAAAACAGGGTCAACATTATAACGTTCAAATGATCCTAGTACCAAACATTTTGGTCTCGGGAATTTTCCACCCCACTTAAGGTTGGGATCGGGATTACCCTTGAGATCTCAGTCTCAATCACAATCCCGCATTTTTTTGTCACGTAAATTAAATTATCATTTTGTTTATATATTCTTAACCCTATTAATTAAATTATCCTTTCAAAAGACACGCATCATATATTTACTTGGAACTAAACCACATATATGGTGGTATTAATTATAACTATATACTATATAAAAATAATAAAGAAAACAAAAATAATAATAACTATTTCTAAACCTTAGAAAAATTTATGTAGTTATTATGGTTTATTAGTTGTTAAATGTTTACTTTAAAAAATAGAATATTAAAAATTCAATTAATAAAAATATTTTTAAATTTGTTTTAAAAAGAACCAGAAATTCTCTGTCCCAGTAGTACCAGAATCAAACGAAACCAAAATTGGGACTAAGATTGGGTAATCCTGGTCTTGGTCATAGTCCCTTATTTTAATACGTCAGCACAACAATAAATTAAGTTTAAAGTGTACATTCACTTTAAAATTTAGAGTAAAATACATTGACTACTTTTGAAAAGATCATTTTTACTAAATAAGATATTCAGACTAATTAGTATATATTAAATCTTTCAGTTGTATTCTTATAACATTTAAACATGATAGAAAAGTTTGAAACCACATTTAAAAAAAACACTATTATGGTTAAACCTACCTATAAAATTAACTATAATAGAAAAGAGTAAAACTAAATTTAAATGGTCTATCATGGTTATAAAAAGAATCTGTCTATCATTTTTTAAAACCTTTTTTTCCTTCAAAATATCCACACATTGAGGTCCAGAGAACAAAACCCACTCACAAACTTACTACAATAATCCATACATAAGACTAACGGCACCATCAAAAAAAGATAAAAACCCAGCCCAATAGTCCACATACATAACACTGAATCCCATCACAAAAGGTCTAAACAGAATAGCTTTTGACACATAAAATATTGTAGATCCACTAAAATATCAGAGTATGCAGGAATAAGGCCTCAGGCCCAATAAGAAGTTAACAGATATCAAAACAGTTATCCAAATCAATATAACATTTCCAAAATATGAGGGCCCTGTAATGGCAATATTATAATCGATACAAACCAATAGAAAAAGAGACTTACAAAGGCTACCAATACCCCTACCTCATTCTGCTTCCCTACCCCTACCATAACAAGAGGCTTGCTTGCAAAATTTTAATAACGACGGGATGAGACATAAAGTCTCAGTAATTAAAATCAATTTATAAAATATGCAAAAAAAGATTGTAAGTCAAAGAAGCAGGTTTATCAATAATTATAACAATATTCTCAATAATAAAACAATACGTAATACATTCAATAATTAAATCATTCCCACTCATCCATCCTGCTCCTCCTTATATCTTTTGGACATGGCACAACCTATCAGTGCTAGTATATTCGGCCAAAGGTTAGCTAGTCACTTCAAGAAAATTGTCCCCTCCTATGTCACCACCACTATACCGTAACAGAGAGGTG
>JBAGKO010000002.1:11517714-11540501 GCA_037177275.1 Acacia concinna | reverse complement strand
AACATAATAACCAAAAAGTCCCTAGGGACCTCTTGGTAAGGCACAAATCCTTAAGGACTTTTTTATAAATAAGTTTAGTCTTTAGGACTTATAGGCCATTTTCCCTTGTTAATTCTGTAACTGTCGCTTCAAAATTTTCTTTGTTTTGGATGACTTTTATGGCGGTTTTGTTTTTAACCTGACTTTTATAGCTGTTGATGCATTAAATATTAAACAAGCTTTTTTTAAAAAAAAATTATAGAGTAGTCAAACAAAGAGAATTTTGAAGTGACATCTCTAACTCTAAATTAGTAGTCAATATAATTCTCTGCGTTCAGCAAGTTATGTCACGTGTCATCTTTCAAATTACAGAAGTCAAGAAAAAAAAAATGAACTCTATTATCTTACTTTACAGTGCTTATTTAGAATAACTTATTTAAAGATAATAAGATCTTATTTACAGAATGCAAAGTAAGTATATGCGTGAGGTCTTTCTCATACTTTGTGTATAAAATCTTATTTAGATAAAATAAGTGTGTGTTTGGGAAGGTCTTATTTTTAAAAAATAAGATCTTATTACGGAGTACGAGGTAAATATGTGAGAAGGGTTTTTCTCGTACTGCGTAATAAGATCTTATTTTTGAAAAATAAGACCTTCTCAAACACACACTTAAGTTAAAACAAACAAGCCTATAATCTATAAACACTTTTTTCCCTTAATTTTGGAAATACATTTTGATCCCAGGAACTTAGGGACATTGTGGCGTTGAATATAACTTTTTTTTTCCAAAACTCAAAAACACTAAATATATATATATATATTTTGGTCACAGACATAACTGTTATTTTTCCTTAAACTTATACTCCGTATTTCATAAAAAAAATTATGAATTTTACTTTTGAAGAAAGGAATCTCTTGCCTGTCCACCCATTTGTAACCGTACCTTTTACGGGTGTCTAAAAAATCTCATTAGTGATCCTGACTGGGACTGGGGCCAGGATCACCCTCGAAAATCTCAGTTCCAAGTTTTATTATTTTATAAAATAAATTATCGTTTTATTTGTATATTTTTACTTCTATTAATTAAGTTATCTTTTTAAAATATGTGTATAACATCTTTAGATTGACTTAAATCGCATATATTGTGATACTAAATTTAACTATATACGGTATAAAAATAATAATAAAGATGAAAGTAATAACAATAAATATTATTTTTAAACTGTAGATCAATTTTATGTAATTATTATAGTCTTATTAGTTATTAAATGATTTATTTATAATATAATAAAAGCTAGAATTAATAAGCATCCATATCTTGAGTTTTCCATATAATATTCAAATATCATGGTTAATTCTATTTAAGTGGCACCAAATTTTAAATTTTATTCCCAAAATTTGGATTTAAAAATTTACCTTAAAAAATATGAATTTACTTATACCCTTTATCTCACTATGCTTAATGTAGAGACGATTGTTTTACGATGAGTCATATCTTTTTTTTTCTCTTATTTTATTTTCTTCTCAACTATCAGATTGATAAAAATAAATGATCCGGATTTTATATTTTATAAAACTATTATTTTAAACTCAAATAAAAAAAATTTAAACTGTTGAAACATAATCTACACCATTTATAATTACAAAACAAAAATTAGTAAAAAAAATTAATTAATAAAATACTATAATCATAGTTTTAGAAAATATTAAATTTGGACAATTTATTTTTTAATTTAAAGGTTGAGATGAGATTTTGAAAAGAAAATGAGAGAAAAAAATTCCAAAAAATCTGCTTAAGTTGTTCTTTTCTTTTAAAGGAAAATTAAAGGGTTAAAGTGGAAAAATGACAACGAACTATTTTCTTAGGGGCATCCAACACAATTAACTATTTTGAGGTATAAAAATGACAACGTTATTAACTTCCATTGACACATTTTACCTTTTTTGAAATGTGGATCCCATTTTTAAATATTTTAATATATTTTTAAAAGTTTAAGGTGCAAAAATGACAATAAATTATTTTTCTAAGTGCAAAATGATAATGAACTAGTTTCTTGGGGACACCTAACAAAATTATTTTTAGCAAGAGCATTTGTAAGGTAAGTATAGGCATTTACATAAGAGCATTTATATTAATGTCTTTACTTTAATCTTTACATAAGAGCATTTACAAGGTAAATATGAGCATTTATATTAATGTCATTACTTTATTCTTCACATAAGAGCATTTACAAGAAAAATAAAGACGTTTACATTATTTTTTTTAATATAGTGAAGCGGGATCGAACCCGCATGTCAGTGCCACAAAGGGGCACCATTATACCACACGGCCTATAGGCTATTGTCTTTATATTATAACTAAAAGGATTTAAATGAATTTAGGAAGTTAAAAAGCTTGACATTTACATATTTATCTTGTAGATGCTCATATCATTGATAAAACTTAATTTTATTTTAACAAAAAAAAGTACAATACAAATTTAATTTAATTTTGACTAAAAGGGTACAATAAAAGACAAAATATAGATATTTATAAAATGAATAAAAATATTTAAAATAATTTAGGGATTTAAATAATTTTGGTCATTCACATATTTGTCTTGTAAAATTTTTTTATTGCACCCTTTTAGTCAAGAAAATTATGTTCTACCAATGGAAAAACAAATACGGGCATTTACAAGACAAATATTTGAATGCCCAAATTTTCTTAACTTCTTAAATTCTTTTAAATCCCTTTAGCTATAATGTAAATGAACATATTTACCTTATAAATGCTCTTAAAAAATATTTAGTTCACTTTAATTTTTGCATCCTAACCTTTTAGAATTATATTAAATATTTGGCAATGGGACCCACATTTCAAAAAAAATTAACGGTATTAGCGGGAGTTAATGACATTATCCTTTTTACTCCCAAAAAAATAGTTTGTTGTTATTTTTCACTTTCAAATAGTTAATTGTGTTGGACGACTTTAAAAAATAATTCGTTGTCATTTTTACACCTTAACCCAAAATTAAATGAAGATTGATTTGCCTTTTAATGAATGAACATTGAATTACAAGTTAAATTATGGAGTACATTTTTTCAGTTTTTAATTAATACACTAATAATTATAACTAATTTAAAATGACAGAGCAAACAAAGAATTTAATTAGCCCATAAAGCAATTTAGAAAATAATAGATAAGTTTGAGAGGGCAATGTGATTATTTAACAACATTCAAACATTCTTAATTGGGCCGTTTAACCTTATTAAAAATTTGTTAAAAATGGTGACCTAAATTTATATTTTGGTATTTCAGATGGATTTCTATAAAATTTCCCCTTTAATAATTATCATGATTAATTAAAAATACGAAGCATGGATGGGTTCTTTTAAAATATGCATATGGCTGGTGACACGCACACATGCGAAACATTGAAGATTTGGTACCAGACGATTAAGTACATGGAAAGCGATACGGTGAAGAGGATAAATGATTACAAAAGCCTCCTGCAGCCTTAAATAAAAGAAAAGGCATTAGATTCCTTAGTACCATTTTTTCTAATATTAAAATAAAATAAATAAATATCTATAAGAGATTTGACATATTAATGGATGGACACGATTACATTTAAAAGTTGTCCACTCTTTCCTTTCACAGCCTTTCATGTCTAATGTGTGTACAAGTTCAATGCTCATTATATAATTGGTTCTCTTTTGTATGACGGTTTGTTCTCTTTATTTATTTATTTTCTAAAAAAATAATTCATAAAACACACACACACATATGAAAATTGCACTGAGGTCCTAAATAAGAGAATTTACTTCAAAATGGTCCCGATATAAGAAAATAATACTATCAATTCCCCAATTTAAGAAAAATACTATTGTAAAGTCCCAATTAACAACTCTGATCCAGAGTTGTTAATTGCGCCACTTTGAAGTTGTTATTAATAACTCTAGTGGCATCATTAACAACTCTGGGATCTGATAGTAATTTTTTTTATCTTAGAAACACTTTAACGTAAATTCCTTTATTTAGGACATCAGTACAATTTTTCCTATATATATATATAGAGAAAGAAAGAGAGTGTGTGTGTGTTTTCTTTTTCATATTCTCTCTGAATCAATTTGAATTAGTTTTGTGAGAGTATTAATTAGTGACTAGGGTTAGTTAATTACTCGTACTTCTCAATTCTCACTCATTTAATATATACTCCATCTAGTCTATAATATAGAACATTTTAACTAATTCATGAGAAACAATAAATACTAGTTAACTTATTAAATATGTTTTAAATCGAAACTTTTATTTCACTTTTACTTATATTGAATGTTTGAAAATTTAATAAATGTGCAAATTGAAAGTGAGTATTAATTATAAGAAGAAAATTATAAAATAAGCATTAATTATCTTATAAGTAGAGCCAGTGATACAGGTTTTAACTGTGGGTTAAAGCCGCTCAACTTGAAATATAGGTGGTTTGGGTTTGGAAAAGTAGGACCGTTTTGAAGCAGATCTTTTAAACTTGAATCCATATGGACTCAACCTGTGGCGAGCTGGTTCGATGGGTTCACGATTGGCCCGTTTTTCTTTTTTCTCTTTTTAAAAATTTGTAAAGCCCAAAATGAAACCCAAAAGTCCGCTCCTTCGTCCAAGCCAAATACTAGCACTTTAACAGACCATACTCTCGAGGTCTTGCCTCTTGCCTCTCTCTCTCTCTCTCTCGCCTCTCGCCTCTCGCCAATCACTCTCAATTAGCCCCTCACATCGACATCCATCGCGACGTCGCTCGTCACTCTGTCAACCCCTCACGGCCTCACACAGTCACGCAAGAAGCTTATCTTGATTGTCAGTGTCCATGACAGCGTGACTCCTGCTCTCACTTTATCTCTCAAGATCGTCGTATATCTGTCATCCTTGAAAATTGAGACCATGACTTTCTCTTTCACTTTGTCTCTTAGGCTCGCCATCTCTCCTCTCCCTTTAAGCTCGACTTATTAATTGTTATTAACTTTTTATTTTTTTCAATGGTTTGGTTTTGAGTTCTGACATTTTGGAAAAAAAAATTTGAACATGTCTCTCTCTCTGTTTTTTTGAAAAAAAGGCAAAAGTTTAGAAAAAAAAGGGGCTGGCCTACCCAAACCATCAGCACTTTGGTTATGGTTTGAATTGGTCAAATGTTAGTTTATATAGATGTGGGTCTTTTTGGCCTAAACCTATATAGGCTCAACTCATAACAGGCTGACCCAAAATTAATGGTTCAACTTGTATCACTGGCTTTACTTACAAGTGATTTATATTGTGTATCAAACAATCCTTCTAAAAATAACCTATAGGTACGTAGGATGATGTAATCCTCATGTTCTAAGGGAGGTTGACCTGGGTCTCCCTCGTTATTATCAAGTGGTTTGGGGCCAGTGGTTTCACCCAAAAGGGTATATGGGTCATAATCGTAATGCTTGTTTAATGATCTCATATGAAAAATTCATATTTTGCTTCCTTTTTGATTCTGTTAGCAAGTTTGGATCTTGTTAAGTCTTTCGTTTGTATTAATATAATTTTAAAAGATCGAGTGGTTTAATATTCATAAAAGAAATAAATATATGAGAGATTTGGATATAAGAATAATAAGCTTGAATTTAATTCTCATATTTGCCGTAACACATCGCATAATGGTATATAATATTATACTACTATTTATTAGTAAGTTTTGATGATGAGAAATGTTATACTCCAATAATATATTATTTATAAATAAACAAGTGTTTTCATATTCACAGTATAGTATTAGTTAACTATGGTCATTGTGAAACAAAGTGTTTCAAATTTTTTTTTTTTGGTTGCTCACCTGGTATTCAGAATTTTGCCCTGACTACTCTAAATCCAACTCAAGATGCACGGCTAGCTGTGGTGAGTGAGTCTTCCAATAGAGATTTTCTTCGTGCACAAGGTTTTGAACTAGAGACCCCGTTGATATTGTCATATATATATATATACTGGGAGAAATTTTTTATTTGTGTTAAAGCTTCCACACCCACTCACTCAATCATATTTCTCCTTATTAGAAAAGTCTTCTTTTATGGACTCACATTATATTGTATATATGTAGTTCGTTTTCATCATGCGTATTGATAAATAGAATCTTAAACTACCTTCATTATTAAAAGAAAGTGATAATTTTACTTTTATACACTATAACAAAAATATAATACTACTAATAATGTTTGAGTTTTTTTTTTTTTTAGGGGTGGGGGGTTTAGAACTTTAAAAAGAGTATTTAAGGAGTTAAAAAAAAACAAAAGAGAAGAGTTGGGGAAAGGACGGCAATGGCCACCTTTTGGGAAAGTTAAAAACAAATCTGATCCAAATCAAAGAGAAGATATAAATAAGAGCTTTGGATTCGAGATCTCTTTAGCAGAGCCTTCTTTAATTATTTAATTAATTTAATTTTATTTAATTAATCCATCCATCAAAGCTCTGCTCTCATAAAATGATAATTATTCTTACTCTTCTCTTTCTCTCTCCCCAATAAGAATACTATTATTTTAATTTGTACCAGCAATAATATTAATTAACTAACATGCTTCATTATTTTCATGGCTTCTAGATTTTCTATCCTTCTGTGATCATATCCTCTCGTTCCTCTTCCATATTCATCAAAGATCAAACCATGCTTTTCACCCAAAAAAAAAAGAAAGAGCAAGCCATGCGTTCAACTTTTGACCATTCCTTTGACTATTATGATATATAATAAGTTAAATAAATCTGTTCTCTATTTTTTCTTTTGTGTCCTTCTTTTTTTTTTTAAGAAAAAAAAATTCTTCTGTTATTTTCCATTATGATATGAAGTAAGATTCAAGTAGGGATATTAATTTAGCCGCGTTATCCAAATTCAGTTTTGATGAGTTTGAGTGAGAGAATGATGAAACCAGGAAAATCATTAAATTGTTCCACGGGCCCATTTGTTTAATTTTCTTTAAAAGTGATTTTGGTCAATTAAATATTAAGGTGTTGACAGTAGATTATTTTCAATACATCCCGTGTCCACTTCAAAGTTCTTCCAATTTATAAAAAAATAAAAAGATAAAAAATTAGTGACAAAATTCTATCGTTAAACTGATTAGTGACAAAATTTCATTATTTTTTTTTTCTTTTGATAGGATAGAATTTGGCTATTTAGTGTTGGAAAATGCCGCCACTAAATATTTTTTTTTTCAGTTAACTATGCGTCGTGTAGATCAGATTAGCAAAAAATATATATATTTTTTAAAAAAACTAGCTAGCACACAAAAATATTAATCAATCCTTTTAAACCCACAAACTTGATCTAACAAGGCTGTCTAAGAGTGAATTAATTTGGCGCGAACTCTCCATACTAACAAAATGAATGTAAAACAATAAGCTCAATATCTAATTATAAAATATAGAAAAAAAAAGATGTATAGAAAATACTACTAAAACTTCATAATCCCAAATTAGTCTTGTTATTCATAAGAGTGTATATATTAACTAAATTTTTGTGGCAATTAATAACTCATTTTAGTTGAAAATAACTTATTTAAGATTTTAAAGTTAAAGTGGAATTTTCTTACCGTTTTTATGATTTTCACACACAATAATTATATATTTTCTAAAAAGTTGAATTAATAAACTTGAATTTGCTGCAAAATGGCATGGGACAAATTGTGTCTATCTATATAAAGTTTTGATGAATTTCACACAAACTTGCATGATTATTGCACATCATGATAATTAAGACTTGAAAAATCATTGTTACTTTGAAAAACATTTAATATATCTAACCTTCTTTTTACTTAAAATACTTATCTGGCACAGTCCAGAACAAAAAAGAGAAACAAACCCACTTATATATAAATCATATTAATACCATACATATACACGTAAAACATATTATAGGCAGGTACACTCATTTAAGACATCCATATGCCTCATATAGTTTTTCTATATAAGTTTTCTTAATTAAATTCTGCAGAAGTAGTGCAGAAAATGAATGGATCTTTTGGGGTACTTGTTATTAATTGGGGTCTATTCTATATATATCTGCATTCCAAAATTTGACAAAGTTTCTTTAAGAGTCATGTGGAAGGGTACTGTAAGATCAGATGGGACCCAAATAAAAAGAAGTTAATTTGTGCAAAAAAAAAAAAAAAGATATTAAAAAAAGAGTACTTGCTTCCAAACTCTTTGTCCCCAAAAGATAATAAAGAAGAGACAACAAGGTATTGATAAGGTACTCTCGGCACAACTAGGTTTGCTTATAATTCTGTTAGATCTGACATTTTGGTGGGTAAATGTCAATTCTCTCCCGTCTTAATTTAAAATGTATTTATATAATTTTATTAGATTAAATAAGTTAATCAAATTAGTTAATATTATATATATTTTTAAAACACTCTAATTATTTTCATTAATTTCTTTTTTTTTTTCAATACTTGTTAATTTCTCAATTTCTTCTCATCCTTGATTATGATTAGTGGAATACATCAATTAAAATAAATTAGAAAATTACTGACAAAAATATATAACAAAATTGTCTTACAAGATCAAAACTAACTCGTCAAATAAATTATATATTAAAGACAGAAGGGTAATAGACATATACAAACTCCCTCTGTTTTATAGTGTTATATATCAACAAAATCAAGAAGATGTGGTTGACTCATGAATTTTATTTAAAAGTAAAACATTTTTTTTCAACTTTGCTCATATTTAAAAAGTAGAAAAACACTGCAGCAGACTTCAAGTGAGTTTTTTCTCTTCATAGTAAATGGGCAATATTTAGAAAAAAGTTCTTTAATGATTCACTAAGAGACTTGTATTGTGAATCAATAATACAAACTCCCTCAGTTTTATACTGCATCTGGTTCTAATTATAAGAAATAGTTAATTTTTTTGAGAAGTTAATGAAGTAAAATAAGTTACTTAATCATATTATATATAATATTTTATTTTATTTTATTATATTATATTACATATTAGTTCAAAAGTGAAACATAATAGAAACATAATATTTTAAAGAAAAACGATAAATTTTAATACTTTAATATAATATAATTAGCTTTTTTATGATTATTTAAAAAAGTCAACGGGGTTTTATAATTAGTATTGGAGGCAGTATTACAAGTCATTTTTAAATTTTAACTATCTCACCAGAATTAAAAAGATGTGGTTGACTCAAACATTCTTCTAACTTTACTCATATTTTTCTTCTAACTTTACTCATATTTAAGAGTAAAAAAAAAACCATATTAAACTTACCAGTTTTTTTCCCAGTAGTAAAAGGATAATAATATTTTAAAAAAAAGTTCATTAATAATTCGCCAACAGACTTATATCACAAATCAAGAATTTGTTTTCTGTAAGGCGTTCTTCTTCTTTTTTTTTGGGACTGGAGGGAATATAACACACACACACACACGAATTATATAACTGTTTCTAAAGCTTATTACCTACCATGACCAACCCACATACAGACACAGGAACTCAACAAATGAAAGTCGTGAGTTGTTAGCATAATAATGAATAATACTAGGGTCAATAATTACAGTCATTAAATTTATATATAAAACGTACCCTAATATAGTTTTCTTTAGAACTAAGGTAGTAGAACTAGAGAGCAATATACATATACAGTTATACACACACTTTTCAGAAATATGTGCAGTTAAGCTTGGGCCAGTGAAGGAAATGGTACAAAGTTATTGGGGCTAGGTAGTTTGGAGGGTCATTAAAGTTAATTAATTGGGCTTCGTATCTATTGGGCCTAGCCCAAGTCTTAGAAAATGGCCTGGCGTCTTATTTCATTATAAACAGAGCAATGTTTGTGATTCTGAGTTGACGGAGTAATTGTGTTGAGCCAACAAAAGTAAAAAAAAAAAAAAAGTTAAAAAAAAAACAGGGACATCAAAATCAATATATCCATGTATTTAAGTATATTCAAAAATTACAAAAATTTATTTTATATACTGTAATTATTTTAGATGAACATGAAGTTATAATTTTATTCTCTTTTTTACAATTATATCATGTTTTGTTTCTATCAAAATAAACTCATTATCATTAGTAGTATGAAAAGTTATCTGAAAATAGTATTCTACAAACATTGTATAAATTTTCAAATTAAAAAATTGTAGACTTTTTATTTTTAAAAAATATATTCTAATAGAATACCAAGCTTAGTCGACATTTTAATGTTGTTGTGGAATATAAGCTACATTAAAGTAAAGCGTAATTGACTATACTGTTAGTTTTATTTGGAGCCGTAAATAATTGACTTCAAAGTTGTAATAATGAACTCTAAAGTTGAAGCATAATTCATCATTGTATAATGGGATTGAACCATCCAAATCTGAAAGCTATTGAGAGACTGTGACCCATTTGTGTGTCCAATTGGGGCCAAACACGATAAGTACGCACACGAAAAGGGCCCCAAATGAAAATGTCTCATATACTATTATATTTCATCTCAATTATCATCCTAATTCTTTTCTTGTTTTGTTAAAAAATAAATAAAAGGGCCATATAAAAACTTTAAAATTATCCTATTACCAATAAATTCTTGGTTGAAGTAGCGAGTAGAATTGTTGACAAACTAACCAATTGATTATCCGATTTTATCAATTTTAATTTTTACCTTTTTAACTTAAAAACAAAAAGTGTCCGTTTGTACTAGTCAAAAATTCAATTAAACTTGTGAGTTTACATATCAAGTTTATATTTTTATTTTATAAAATTATGTCAACTCACTTATAAACCAGTGTTTTTTGTTTGTTTGTTTGATAATGTTAAATGACTTTATATATGGACTTCATATAAATTCTTTTGTTGGATATGATAAATTATAAGTGTTGATGGATTTAATTTTAATTATTCATATTTAAAATATATTTAAATTAAATTATTTTTATTTTTTTATCATTTTATTATATACTTTTAACACATCTTTATTAATAAATGTAAACTTTTACTAATTTACGATTTGAGTTTATATTCTTATCAAAAGTTTCCTTAAACTTTCAAGTTTAGTAACTTTGGTAAGTAGCCTTATCCCAAAAGAGGAAGGCACAAGTTTAAAGTCTGAGAGGTGTATGTGTTGAGAGAGGTGAAAAACCTTTTAGGCTCTACAGTTTTCAGTTTTTTAACACTTATGCTCTAAAGTCTTAAAAGGTAAACCTTTGACCATATAAAAAAAATTATTCAATTAATCCTAGTAAGGCGCCATGTATTAATTCAGATTATGGATTTCCTTTATTAGATAGTATTTACAACGACTAATCTCATGTTATGCACATCTGATTTTAATGTCCTAATCTAAACTGAGTATATCATCAATTAGTATTAGTACTGATTAAAATATTGATTCATTCATTACCCATATGCCTGGTGGAAAAAAAAAATCTTTACTCAGATGTATTTCTAGATTGTTTGATTTAGTTATTTAAAATATCAACTCTAATTCAATGATAACATTGGAATATTACCTCAATTTAAAAGCATAACATTGTGTGTGAATAATATCAAGATATAGATTAAATTATTATAAATTTTCCTTAAACTTGTCTTTAAGTAACTTATCTATGGAAAATTATATTAAAAAAAACACAACTATTAGTTTCTTATTCCAATACTAAATATGAGATAGATAGTGTTGATTTTTTTTTAGAGATTAAAGAAGTTAAATAAATTACTTAATTACCATCAATCGCTTAGCTCAACTGGTATGAGGTTGTGTTAACTTAACCAGTTGTTTCGTGTTCGAGCCTTAGGTATGTGGCCGCGATAATTATTTGGTGGGAATAAGCTAACCTTCATAGTTGGGTCTACATAGCCACGAATTCTAAATAATTGGTTGTTCGGATACCTGGAAATAACTAGGATCTAGAAAAAGCGCCGGATATTGAATAATTAAAGATAAAAAAAATTACTTAATTATATCATATGTTGTGTATTATTACATTATATATTAATTTATGAGTTATGTACAATAGCTTGGAGAAAAAGAGATAAATATAAATATTTTAAAGTGATTTAATTAGTTTTATTCTCTAAAAAAGTCAACTTTATTTTGTTGACAAAACAAAACTGTTTTATATTGCAGGATGAAGTACTTCATATTTCTCTTGTGCATATTCTTGATTTAGCACAACCTTAGTTGTCTCAAAATTAAATACAAAATATTTACCATAAATTAGAATGTAATATAATGTAAATAACTCAGGGTCATTCTCTTATCGGGGTTAAACTAAGTCCGAAAAATATGATTAGAAAGGAGGTTTTGAAATTGATTTTTTTCTCTAAATTAAAATGTATGAAAATTCAACTATTCTAATTTTTTTTTTGGTATTTTGTAAAATAATGAAGAAAGAAATATTTTTGGATTAAAAGAGATATAATAAAGTGAGTTTGGTAGTAAAGTCGGTGGCTCTTCTAGCTTTTCAAAATTAATTGGGAATTAAAATTGCGCCAAGTCTAATAAAATAAACTCCAAAAAATCGTATTAGGTCCAATTTATTTAATTGATGACTACTCCTACAATTCATTTATAGTCATCCCTTAAATAAATTATTAAATACCACTTGATGTGTATTTAAAAATTATTAAGAGGACAATCGCGACACTCAATTCAAAATTAATTTATCATACAATTAGATACTCATAGAATACATAATTTATTAATTCTAAAGGAAATAAATTAATATAAATTTTAAGTGCACTAACATAAAACTTAACATCAAAATAATATCCATCATAGATAAATAAACACTTATCTAAATATTATAAATACGTGTTAAGATAAAAATTAAGTTAAATAAAAATTCATAATAAGTGACCTTCTAGAAAAATAATAAACTCTCTTTTATAGCTAGTTTTAGTAACTTTTTTCACAACCAAAATTTTAAAAAAATTAGCCACCAGCAAACGTCAGCTGCAGTAAAATCAACTCACTACCAGCCATCGAAAAGAAAGGATGAGACAGATTTCAAGAGAAGGTGATGTGGTGACGGAATGGCAAAAGGGTGATCAATTATGGTACAGGGGAAGGAAGCAGATTGTGGTAGTGAATAAAAAGACAAATCTGAGGCCAAGAGGGGGAGAGAGAGAGAGAGAGAGTCAATGGAATTAGCAGTGGTGTATATGATGGATTGTATGAATGAAGAGATGGTGGTGATTGCGGCTGTTTCTCGCATCCTTACCCTCTTGCTGAATCGCTCGGCTGTCTCCTGCATCTTGCTGCCTCTGCACTCTAGCTTTTCTTTCCAAATTTCTGTCACAATTTACCTTTTAAGTTGAAGCTCTTTTCTAAGAGATTATAACTTCCTAATATAGATTTCTGTGAAATCTGACAGTAAAAAATTGATTTTTTTCAATCTTTTATAGTTTCAATTTTCTTAAAATGGCTTACAATGTAAATTAAAATTATGTACTCTCTCCGTTCTTATTTATAAGACATTTTTAAAGAATTTTAAAAAAATCATAAGAAAGATAATTATATTATTTTAAAATATTAAAATTTGTCTTTTTTTTTTTCAAATTATGTTATTTAACTTATGAACTACTATATAATCTAATAAAACACAATATATTTGATATTATTAAGTAATGTAATTAACTTTCTTAAGATTTTTTTAGAATTATCTAAAAGAATCTTATAAATAGGAACATAGGGAGTAACAACTTATATTCTAAGTAAATCATCTCAATCAAAATTTATAGAATATTGTCCGTTTAAGATCTTTTGTTCACACAATAATCTTTAATTCAAATTGATTATAATAAATATAATTTAAGTCTAAAAATTGTGATTAAATGTCCAAATGTAGCATGGAATATCTTATTAAAATATGGTGCAATCAATTCTACTTTTAATTTTGGCATTTTTACCCTTATGCGATAAACAATAAAAGAATTTCCTAAGATGCTATGGTTTATTTACCAATAAATTTATGAAGAAGTTGTTCTTGGCCAGATGAAATTTCAATTTATCTTTTTTATGAATATTAAGAAATCGTATTCAGCCTGATGAAGTTTAATTTTGTCTTTTGTGAACTATTCAAGAAAACAAGAAAGAGAGATAGGATGAAAGTGTTTTCCGCCTGATGTATGAGGTGAGGCTCATGTCTAAAATCAACAAATCTTTCCTTACACAATTAAAATTTATCATAATTTGATTAATTAATTCTCCATTAATTAATTAATTAATTAAAATATTAAAAGAGAGTAAAATGTTACTCCCTCCAATCCTTTTTATAAACAACTTTCTTCCTTATTGTGGAAAATGAGCTTGTAGTTTTTTATTAATTAAAAACAACGATTGTATAAAAAATGCCATGTCTTTTATAAATATGTCCCTATTTATGATAGAGTATGAGGGAGAATGAATATAAAATATATGAGAGATAATGAATAGAAATATGAGAGAGAATTATGAGTGAGAAATATTATTATAAAGATATCTATTTAATAGGGGTAAAAAAGAAAGGTAATTTAAATTTTGAAACAAAAAAGGAAAGTTATTTTTGTTAAGGATTAAATATAAGAGGAAAAAGTTGCTTATAAAAACAACCGAAGGGAGTAGTATTTGTAATCCAGGAAAAAATAACCTCCAAGTAGTATTTGTAATCCAAGAAAGTAACCTCCAATTTCTAAAAAGTACTCCCTACCAATAAAATTTAAATTATCTTTTCCTTTTCCTTTTCCCTTCCCTATTTTACTTGAAATAGTTTACATATCTATATTAATAGGTTGAGTATCTATATTAATACTTCTATGGACATTTAGGTAATGTGTACTTAAACTGTTAAAATCTAGAGGCATTTAAATAATTTTACAAAATCTTCAAGATTCCCAAAATTTTAGATGTTTACAAAGGATTGATATAGGATTTTTCAGCACATTAAATTATCTTTTTATCATTTCCTTGATAATTTTTTGGGATTTTTTCAAATTTTTTAAAATAAAAAAACCGCTAATAGCATTATTGCCTTAAAATTTAAGGAAAATTCTAAATAAATACCTCCTCAAATTCAAAAACCCCAAAAGGGATATTAACATTTCAAAAGGACAATAAGGCATCATAGACCAAATTAGGTTTTACAAATGTTGACGTATTTACCAAAATGCCCCTAGGTTACTTAAAATTAAAAAATAAAAATTGCCCCTTGTTGCTGGAGCATCGCTGCCGGTGGTTGGCCAGAGCTCCGGCGCCAATGGGGTGCGTGTGAGGATTTTTTTTTTAATTGGCAAAAAGGGGTGCCAAAGTGGATGGGGTGGGAATTGAACCCACCCCAAACTGTTTTGAGGGGGCTTTCTCAACATATATATACACAAATAAAAATATATAGAGTAGAAATAAATGTGTGGTGATACTATCATAGGAGGTTAAAATTTATGGGTAATTGCGATGCTTATAGTCAAAACCATTACTAGTTTTATTAATTGCAAAACATTATGATATATATATATATATGATAATTATGTCAATAGAATTGCTAGTGTTGATAATTCCATTATGATTATAGCGAATATTATTACTGTTTTAGTTAATACTAATAGTTATTGGTCACTTTAACCATTGACTTTATGATATATATGATTATTTTTTAATTATAATTATTAATTGTAATTATATTTAGATTTTCTTTAACAAGCGACTTAATGATAATTATCTAAATTCTCTGGCGAGGGGCACTTTTTTCTTTTAATTTTAAACAACTTAGGGGCATTTTGGTAAATGTGTCAACATTTACAAAACCCAATTTAGTCTATGCATTTCATTTTCATTTTAAAATATTAACATCCCTTTTAGAGTTTTTGAATCTGACGAGGTATTTATTTAAAATTTTATCTAAAATTTATTTATCTACATGTTAGCAGTTACAACTCAGTTCGATGTGTCAGGAAAAAAAAATTCATTTCCAATTAAATAATATGGCTTAATCTTTTAAATCCTTCAAACTTTTTATAATTTTTAGTATTTACTTACTATAATATAGAACTTAATTAAATATCTCTCTCTCTCTCTTTCTCTCACACACACACACTCATATAGTCATATAAGATATTTATTTAGATTTATCTCCACAAATAAATCTCACCAGATCAGAATCAGGATCCAATTAAGCCAAACAATTAAACACGAGAGCTTGGCTTCCTCAGTTCCTCCCCACTTCTTCCCATATTCCACGCTTCACATCAATTAAATAGTAATGAGCCCTCGTATTGGAATCTCAGTAACATCAAATGGTTGAATATTTGCCATGTGATTTGGTGGCGATGGTACCATACACAGTACCCTGCCACTGTACTCTTCTTCGAACAAGCCAACATGAGACGTCTTATTTGAATTAGGGTACGGCCTAAACTGGTTCTAGATTTTTCTTCCTTGGCCTTGTCCTCTATCCCCAATACGTATGGCAATTGAAGAACGTGGTGGTTTAATTCTTCAATGGCAATATTTTATAAATTTGATGAGCTACACACACACACACACAACTTCAAATGGATAATAATATATTATTATATAGCCTTGCTAGCTATAAATATAAATTTTGGAATAATGAATATGTGTAAATCAAATCACATTAATTAATGTATGACAAGTTTGAGTAGTGAAATATAATTAAGATCACGTTTGGATGCATTTTTGCAGAATAACTTTTAGACCATAATAGCTTTTGTAGAATAGATTTTTTAGAATAGTTTTTGTGAAACCATGGTTTGAAAAAAAGAGAGTGTTTGGATAATGTTATTAGAATAGCTTTTTTTAGTGTAAAATGACAAGAAAGGAGATTAGCTTTTGTAATAATTACAGTAAGGGTTATGATGTAATATTAATTATTTTAAGATTAAAAATTAATAATAAATACCATAATGTAATTAATTGGATTACGATATGAAAATTACAAAATTTGTGTATATTATAAGATGAAAAAAATGGGTTATATATAAATATAAATATAAGATATATTATTATATTTTGTAAACACTAATATAAGATATATACAAAACTAAGTTTGAACTTGTAACAAGTAAAAACATACAACACTAATATAAGATATATAAATTTTAGACATATTATAAGATAAACAAGTTCAGACTTAGTTTTGTAATTTTCAGGTGTTCAAATTCTCTTTGGCATGCTAACAAATAGGAACACATAAATTTCGTTTAGTATCTCATCATCATCATGAGTTTGTGAGGAGAGAGAAAAAGTCTTCAAATGCAATAAAAAACTGCAATAGTAAATTATGGTTTGTAACTATGTTTTTGTCTAAACTATGATTTTAAAAATGAAAGACTGTTTGGCTATTTTTACTGAAACCTTGGTTTGGTAGAAACCAAAGTTTCAAACCATACATCCAAACAGGTACTAACATGACTTGCTTCTTTTATTGGCCTTTTTACCTCCATACCACAAACAATAATAAAAATTAAGGAGATACTGCACTTTTTAAAATATTTATTAATATAATGTACTTGAATTTGTTCAAGGCTAAACGAGTTTGGGATTTTAAAGAAGTTGTCCAGACCATGAATAAGTTCAGTGTATAAAACTTAGAAAAAGTGAACTTATTCAAGGCTAGAACAAGTTTCACTTTGTCTTCTTCTAGCACAACCTCCCATGGACCAAGTCTCATTTTTTTCTACCATGTTTTGTCGACAAAGACTTCTTTTTTGGAATGGAGAGGGATTATATTAATAATCAAAGTTGCAAATGTCAAAAGGGTACAATGTCCGACTTGAGCCCAATGCTTTTAGCTTGTGTGGTAAAGATTATTTATTTATTTATTTTTACAGAAATTCTTATTCCCTTATCAAATCCAAAGTATAGCATTACATGTGAAGCACAATAAATTTCACATATACATATAGAGCTATGTATTCTTCAGCAATGCATCCTGCTTATCTTATCTTCTCCATACTCCTTCGTCACAAAACCTCCTCTCCTATTCTCTCTCCGTTGCACGCATAAAATCACCTCTCTTATCCTCTGATCTCCAGTCCCTTCATTCCATCTGCCTACTCTACAATAATATTTTCAACTTAGAGCTTAATTTTACATTTGAGTAAAGTACATTCTCTTAGTTATTATTTTTTATAATTTTAATATTTCTTTTGTAGAAAAATGTTAGTGAGAGATAATCCATTATAAAATTGTTTAGATGTTGATTTTAAAAGCTTTAGTTTTAAAATTAAGGTTTGAGGTTTCCCAAACACACACTAAATAAAAAGAGTAGCCTCTATAAATAGAAATGAGATAAATATTAAAATCCAGTGGATCATTCTTCACCCAAAAATATTAGTAGATTGCTCTGAGTTTGAATATGACACAGTGACTTTTCTCTCTCCTATATGTTTTCAAACAAATTTCATTATCATATTTATTAATAGTAAATATATATTGACTTATATTATCCATAAATTATAAATGAGAGGACTAACTTTTTTAGATTATCCATAAATTACATGTAAATAATTTTCTTATGAAATAAATTGTAGTTTAATTTTTTGATTAGAAGATTAAATAAGATTTTATGCATATTCATAAAATATAATCTCATTCATATGTATGTTTTATTAAAATATATACATATATACTCTTATAATTTTAGTTTATATAAGGTATTATTTTGGTTCCTTAAATTTAAAAAGTGTAATAGGAGTTCTAAAATTTAAGATTGCTAATGTGATTAACAAAAAATATTGACATGGTAAACTTAGGTACTGTTTGTATCTGACTGATTTTGATTTAAATATACTTATCAGCCAAAAAAAAAAGAAGGAGTTTCTCATTTTAGACGGTTTAAACCTAACCTGTAGATATAAGCTACTTATATGAAAAAAGTAGCTTTAAAAAGAAGTAAAGTGGTTTTTTGAATTTATTATTATTACTATTAATTTTAATACAATTGCGAGGTTAGTAAATTGTTTATTTCTTGAAAGGCAATTATTTAATTGTCGCCCTAAATGATGTTTTTAATTTACTTTTATAATTTTTAATTTTATTATATTCTGTTAAAATTATATTTAAATATATTTATATTTTTAGTTATTAGATATATGTAACAATAAGATTTTTAGTATTTTTGTATATTTTTTAATAGTACATATTTTTATGTTTAATTTTTATAATTATAATTATAATAATTAGCATAGAACTTGGACAAAGTGAACTTATTTAAGGTTAGAACAAGTTTCACTTTTGTGATGATTGGCTTATTGAGCTTCATTAGACGAAGAAAGAAAACATTGGTTGTGCTGATTTCATAGCTAGGTTGAGTCATGACTATAGGTACTCCATCACTTTTGTGCACACGGTGCCGCCGGGATGCCAAAATCTATTCCTCAATGATTTCCGGTTCTGTGTAGATTATGAATGACTGGACTAATAGTTTTTAGTGCTTAGTCAACTATATATATTCCTTTCAAGCTTTAGCTTGCCCTTTCAAGATAAAAAAAAGAACAAGTTTCACTTTGTCTTCTTCTAGCATAACCTCCCATGCACCAAGTCTCATTATTTTCTGCCATGTGTTGTCGGCAAAGACTTCTTTTTTTGGAACGGAGAGGGATTGTATTAATAATCAAAGTTGCAAATGTCAAATAGATGTCCGACAGCCTAATGCTTTTAGTTTGTGTGGCAGAGATTATTTATTTATTTTTTTTACAAAAATTCTTATTCCCTTATCAAATTGAAAGTATAGCATTGCATTTACATGTGAAGCACAATAAATTTCACATATACATATTGAGATATGTATTCTTCAGCAATGCATCCCGCTTATCTTATCTTCTCCAAACTCCTTCGTCACAAAATGGCGATTACCACTTTTGCACTTTTCAAAAAACAGAAACCAATCACTCTGATGAATGAAGTCTAGATGATCTCCTAATGAAAAGGATGGTTGCGCAACAGATTGCATCTGTAGAAGGTTATCCTGAGGAGATGTGATCGCTAAGTAACATATACTAGAAGCAATGGTAATCTCCTTAACGACAGATTCAGGGGATACAGTAAGAGCTTTATGCATCGCCAAATTCCTTTTCATCCAAATAAGGGATATCAGTTTAATGAATTTAATTAGTAGAAAGACATCTCCATCCTTGTGTAGCTGTTGCAAGATAGCCGTAAGCCAATGAATGAACTCTCTCATATTTGAAAAGGATAAAACGATGGGTGTGCTACCAAACCATACAACTCTAACAAATGGACAATGAACAAAAATATGTTCTAGAGATTCCTCTGAATCGCACCCAAGGACACAATCTGTAGAAATATTTAAGTGATGTTTTCTCAAAATTTCAGCAGCAGGGAGAGCTTCATTCAAAAGTTTCCATATGTGAAGGAGGTCTTTCGAAGGTAGTGACAAGGACCACAAAAACTTTCAGAAATCATCAGAATAGACATTGTTAGATTGTCTGCTTAGGAAAGCGAATCCTTTGTTTACCTTATAGTTCCCTGACTTGTCTAGTTTCCATACCAGCAAATCTGGAGTGGAAGTGTAAGCAACTGGAATTTTAATAATGATATTTGCCACCGCTGGAGAGTAAAGGGTACATATAAGAGGGTCATTCCATCTAATTGGTTCTCAGCTATAGAAGGAAGATGCAATAATAGATCTTTTACAGTACTTAAAGAATATACAACTACGGATCTAGGTTGTATAGGCCACTACAAAGGGTGGTTTAATTTAATGAGGGATCCAAAATCAATTACCTTCCACTGAAGCTGACTCGTAATTAGATCTGTTGATTTATAGATGCCTTTCCATAACCATGATGAATATAAGGTAACTTTATTAGGGATGTACTATTTTGATTAATATACTTTAAGTTTAAGAGTTTTAGCAAGAAGATACGGGACCCCGGTAATGATGAGAAAAATTCTCCAAACCTGTTTAGCTAACAAGGATGAGTTTATATGCTACGTTGATCGCAATCCAAGACCCCCTTTCGAGATAGGTTTGAAAAGATGATCCTTATTTTTTAGGTGAATCTTTTTTGCATCATCATTTGATCCCAAAAAAAAAAAATTCAACACATTTTGCATCTATTCGGTCACAGATATAGGTAGGCACTCTAACACATGATAGTACATGAAGATTTGCTCAAGATAAAACAGACTTTATAAGAGTTAGTCTAGATGCCTTAGAAAGCAATTTGGTCTTTCAAGCAGCAGTCCTCTTCTCAATAGAGATAAGTACCTATTGATAAACCTGGCTCTTATTTCTACCTGGGTCTACCCATGTTCCGGGATATTTTCCTAGCCTTTCTCCAATTCTTACTCCAAAAAATTCCAAGATTTGAAGCTTTTGGCCATGAGGTATATTTGGACTATGAATGATCACCGATTTTGAACAATTTACTTGTTGTCTTGACCATAATCCATACAAATCTAGATATGCTTTGATCGAGTTAATACTTCGTTCATCCGCTTCAAATAACAAAGCAGAATCATCTGCATATAGCAAGTGAGAAACTGGTTGGGAAGTGTCACATATTTTAATTTCTTTTAATGTTCCAGCATGCTGAAAGGAATATAGGGCGCATGAGAGCACATTTACTCCCAGTATATACATATAAGGATATAATGGATCTTCTTGCCTAATACCTCTTGAAAGAAAAATTTCGCTTGTGATCTGACCATTCACCAGAACTTGATACTGATAAGTTGTTATGCATTGCCTAATCATGTCTATCCATTTATCAGGGAAATTCATTGTTTTCTGGACTGCATAGATGAAATTTCATGATAGTGAATCAAAAGCCTAAGTCAACTTTGAAGGCAATTAACTTTTGTTTGTTGTTGTTTTTTTTTTGTTATGAGATTTAAGGGAAGATTCGACTTTATGCACATGGGAACATATTATAGATAGGACTCTGAGGGATAACGACAGATAGAAAATAAACCCGTGTTTGCTTATCCTTTCAACCATACCTTTGGAGAATAATAATAATAAATTCAAAAAGTGACCTAAAATAAAAGGTCAAGGTGCAAAAATTGTCCTGTGATTATTCCCTAGGAGCATCTAGCAGCAAGTGATTTTTTTAGGTGCAAAAACATATATGTGATTATAAAATAGGAATAAAAGTAGACATGTGATTTTAAAATAGGAGCAAAAGTCATATTTTCCGTTAAAGTCAAAATGTTGATCGTTAAATATAAATTTTTTAACTAATATTGATGACCTGAATGGTATTTAGTTTTGATTTATGATTTTAGAGGCTAAGAATTCTCAAATAGTAATTGGCCATTCTATTAACTGCCCACAATTTTGCTTCTTCCTTCCCAACTTTCAACTCAAAGCATCTTTAGATTTTTCACCCACTAACCACCTCTAGTTTTACTTTCTCCTTTTCAACTTTTGGTTTAAAGCGCTTTCAGATTTTCCATTCAACCTGTCACCATACAAGCTGGAAATTTTTTGCCGGCTGCGTTGTAGATGACAAAGACCCCACCCCGTATAAGAGCCGCTCCCTCACAAGGCTCACAACTCTACCACGTCGGTTCTCCCTGGCTTCCTTCTAATTCTGAGCCGCCCCACACTACTATTACATACTCACTCTCAGACTCAGCTATGGAGAGAGAAGAAAATCCGCAGCCTGAAAGGGTGACGCTGATGCATAATAATCAGCAGCCGCCTGATCAAGTAGGAGCTATGGCGATCATCAACATCCCCGATGACGATAATTCGCAGCCGTCGGATCAAGCAGCAGCTGTGTCGATCATGGCGATGAGCCCCTTCACCATTATAGGGATACGGGATGTTGTGAAATTTGGCAAGTATTTATTGCGTGTGGCCA
>JBAGKO010000002.1:11505323-11517614 GCA_037177275.1 Acacia concinna | reverse complement strand
TGATTGCACAGCTTCTGGTAATTTTCCCATAGAGATTTCTCTAACCTGAATAGACCATTTGAGTTATTTCGCAACCTGGCTTTGTCAATCCCCTCCAATCTCCTCACAATTTCTCTTTTCTTCTTTGGTATATTCCCCACCACTGATTGGTTCCACTTACAAGCAGATTCCACAAAAACAGATTTACCGGACAACCATTCCTTTCCATGCCATGAGTCTCTAACTAAGTCACTAAACCCCGGTTCCAAACACCAAGCCGCTTGATATATAAATCGCCTTCTTCCCATTTGACTCATTCCATTTTCTCTGTCAGCAATAGCAATGATTCTGTGATTCACCAAGATACTTGTATTATGAATCAATAACGCAAACTCCCTTTGTTTTATATTATAAGTCATTTTTAAAATTTAACCATCTCATCAGAATAAAAAAGACGTGGTTGACACAAACATTCTTCTAACTTTACTCATATTTAAAAGTGAAAAAAAAGTATATTAAACTTCATTTGATTTTTTTTTCCAATAGTAAAAGGACAATATTTATAAGAAAAATCCATTAATAATTCGCGAAAAGACCTATATCACAAATCAAGAATTTGTTTTCTGTACGTAAGGCGTGCTTTATTTGGGACTCGAGGGAATATAATACACACACATATATTATATAACTGTTATGCATAGTCCTTCTCTTTTTTTCTTTTTTTTTGTTGCCAAAGCTTATTGCTTATTGCCTATCATGACCAACCAGCATACAGACACAGGGAAGTCAACTAATGAAAGTCATGTGAGTTGTTAGCATCATAATGAATAATACTACGGTCAATAATTACAGTCATTAAATTTATATATATAACGTACCCTAATATATTTTTCTTTAGAACTAAGGTAGTAGAACTAGAGAGCTATCTACACACACACACACACACATTTCAGAAAGATATGGGTTGTTGCGTTTGGACCAAACTAGAAAAAACTAATAAGCTTGGGCAAGTGAAGGAAATGTTACAAAGTTATCTGGGCTAGGTAGTATGAAGGGTCATGGTTATGAGATCCAGACCAGACCGGCCTATTTGGCCTAAAAACTAGAGAATCGGTGCCTAAACTAGTTAGGTCCTCAACTTGAGGTCAGTGTTTTTTATTTTTATTTTTTGAATTTCTTTTACTTTTTTTAGAAATTAATATTAATAACTTTGAAATCTTCCCACCCTCACTGATTTAGACCCAGGTTGGCTCTGGTTTGATTTTAGTCTGACTCACTGACCCAATAGTTCGACCAGTTCAGTCATCGGTCCGGATTTCAAAACCTTGAAGATGATAATCAATTGAGAGGTTTACTTTGATTCTAAATGCAATATCTTAATTTATTTTATCTCTTAAATTTATAATTTCCCTCTAAATTATGTTTACCGATTGTACTTATCTGTGGGTTTTTATCAAATGTGTAGTTTACATTAAAAATGATTAAAAATGGTATTTTAAAGAAATCAACACACATTTCTTTCCAATAATTAATTTAACCAATTTATTAATTAGTTAACTAGTTCGTACATTTAAAACTATAGGGAGTACAAACTACTATACAAAGCATTTTTTTCACGTAGGCACAAGGTATCATCCTATTTAATGCAATATTATTCAAAATAATGTTAGATGTTAAACGTGGACGAATTCAAACATTGATTTGCTATGTTATCACATATGAACTCTTTCCATTATATCCAATTTATTGGCAGAGTACCAAGCATTTGAGAACCATAAAACAAAGGGTAGCCGTAAATGAAGGCTTTTTCATTTGGGTTGGAGTCACAAAACGAAAAATTGTCTTGTAAAATTTGATTGTTCATTTGCGAAGGAGACAGCTTGTGGTGTAGTATCTGGTAATAGTATCCCCGTTTTTTTTCATGTTGATGGGAAAAATACTTATCAGTCCTCATTATTTTTAAAACTAGTTGACAATGTTATAATAAGTTTTTGTCGTTAACTTGCTTATTTGATAGAGTACTAAATATCGCTTTCAGGATTCCAACAAATCATGCTCATCAAACTTCTTAACCTCTTTAATTTCTCTCGGTCTACACCGACACACATGATTGGGAGATATTTTATTATTATTATTAATTAGTTTGTCCACCACTGTTTTTTCCCACTTTTTCTTATCTTAAATCGTGTATTTTTTTTTTTTTTTGGTATATTTTACACCATATGTAGCTCATGCCTCATGGTAAACCCCTCCCAACACGAGTTAAAATTTGAATCCCCATTGTCTTGATTAAGTGATAAGAACCTTTATCTCTCACGTTAATTTGAATTAGTACTATATATGAGTATTCTAATGCTGAAAGAATATGAGAAATTGTACTGAACCTCACATTGAATGTGTGTGTGGATGGGGAGAAAAGTGGAGAGAAATGGGAAGAAAATGAATACTAAATTTAAAAATTTCTATAAATGATGAAAAAAACATATTATATTTAAAAGTTTTCTCCCCCTAATTTTCCTTTCTACTTAATTTTTTCTCCATACAAGCATGGGGTAAAAGAAGGGTCTTATAAAACCTTGGATCCTAAACCTCAACAGCTAATTTTTAGAATACAATTTATTTAAAGGACTTATATCCGTTATTTCTTTATAGAAACCCATATTGAGAAGGAACAAAAGGCAGTGTGTTTCTCTTTGTCACCTAAATTATTTAATGATGTTGCCATCACTTCTAACTAATCAGATAATGCATAACGAATTCGTTTAATATGGTGCCGCGCCAGAGAAAGAGTATAGACATCCTTTTCCCAACTCTATGATCACTCTTCCCTTGTGATTGGACTTTCCAAATAGATAATAGGCCCATGCCTTGAATAACTTCGGCTTCGTATCTATTGGGCCTAGCCCAAGTGTTAGAAAAATGGCGTAGCCCAAATACATGTTTTGGTCGTCTTATTTCATTATAAACAGAGCAATGTTTTTGATTCTGAATTGACGGAGTAATTGAGTTGAGCCAACAAAGGTTTTACAAAAAGTACCCAAAAAAAAGTACAAAAAGAAACAGAGACATCAAAATCAATATATTCATGTATTTATTTATATTCAAAAATTACAAAAATTTATTTTATTTACCGTAATTATTTTAGACGAACATGAAATTATAATTTTATTCTCTTTTTTCACAATTAGATCATTTTTTGTTTCTATCAGAATAAACTCATTATCATTAGTAGTATGAAAAGTTATCAGAAAATAATATTCTACAAACATTGTATAAATTTTCAAATTAAAAAAATTGTAAAGTTTTATTTTTAAAAAATATATTCTAATAGAATACCAAGCTTACCTGACATTTTAATGTTGTTATGGAATGAAAGCTACCTTAAAGTAAAGCGTAATTGATCATACTATTAGTTTTATCTGGAGCTGTAAATAATTTGACTTCAAAGTTGTAATGAACTCTAAAGTTGAAGCATAATTCATCATTATATAATGCCAACTTGAACCATCCAAATCTGAAAGCAATTGAGAGACTGTGATCCGTCTGTGTGTCCAATAGGGGCCAAACACATTAAGTATGCACACAAAAAGGGTCCCCAAATCAAAATGTCTCCTATACGATTATATTTCATCTCAATTATCATCCTAATTCTTTCTTTTAAAAATAAATAAATAAAAGGCCATATAAGAACTTGAAAATTATCATATTACCAATAACAAACTCTTGGTTCAAGTAGCAAGTAGAATTGTTTACAAACTAACGAGGTGGCTCTCCAATTTTATTGGTTTTAACTTTTATGTTTCTAATTTAAAAAAATGTGTTCATTTATACTTAAACTTATATTAACTGTAAATTCAGTTAAACTCATAAGTTTGTATGCTGAGTTTACGTTTTTACTTTATAAAATTGTGCCAACTCATTCTAAAACTTATGTCTTTTTGTTTATTTGATAATTTTAAATGATTTCATATATGAACTTCATAGAATTTTTTTTTTGTTGGATATGATAAATTATAAGTGTTGATGGATTTAATTTTAATTATTTATTTAAAATATATTTAAATTAAATTATTGTAATTTTTATATTTTTATCATTTTATTATGTACTTTTAACACCTTTTTTATTAATAAATATAAACTTTAACGACTTTACGATTTGAGTTTACATTTTTATCATGAGTTTATTTAAATTTTTGAGTTTAACAACCTTAATAAGTAATCTTATCCTAAAAGGAGAAAGGCATGAGAAATGCACCGGTTGAGAGCAATGTATTAAAAACCGGACCAGTCACTAAACCGATTAAAGTATTGGGTTAAGGGTCATTGGGTTAGATCGAATAACTAAATTGGGGCTAAACCGGTAAGAAAGTTAAGATTTTAGGTTTATTAGTATGAAATTATAAGGGAAATTAATTTTTTTTTAAAAAAGGGGTAAACCAGTTTAGTATAAATCGGTCCGGTTCCCCATCGAGTCAATCGGTCCGGTTCACCCTTACAAAACACATTAAACCAGACTGGTTCACCGGTTTCCAATCTGAACCGACCGGTTTGGTCCGATTTTCCATAGAATGGTTGAGAGATTGTAAAAGTTTTTGTTTTTTATACACTTATGCTCTTTGGTCTTAAAAGGAGAGCCTTTGACCATATAAAAAACATTATTCTATTAATGTTAGTAAGGCGCCATGTATTAATTCAGATTATGGATTTCATTTATTAGATAGTCTTTACAACGACTAATTTCATGTTATGCACATCTGATTTTAATGTCCTAATCTAAACTAAGTATATCATCAATTAGTATTAGTACTGATTAAAATATTGATTCATTCATTACCCATATGCCTGGCGAAAAAAAAAAAATTCTTTACTCAGATGTATTTTTAGATTGTTTGAATTAGTCTTTTAAAATATCAAGACTAATTCAATGATAACATTGGAATATTATCTCAATTTAAAGGTGTAACATTGTGTAGGGCTGGGAAAACGAGTCGAACCTGTCAGGCTGGTCCTTTTAAACTTTGTTAAGTCAAGGGTTAGGTTTGTATTTTGGAAGCTAAAAATGGAATCGGATTTACAAGAGCTAGCCTTGTGAGCCTCAGGCTTAGAAGGGCTAGCCCTATAGGGCCACGAACCGACCCTTTTAGACTCTTTTAATTTTTTTATCCTATGTATATCATATTATATAATTTATTTTGGACCAAATCTCTAACTCATTAGGCCATTACCTAATGAACACACACCCCACTGACCACACGCTCACACACTCACACACAAGACACGATACATCATACACACATCACACATTCACACTGCATACTTGTATACTATATAAAATTCAGACTTTATTGACACGTGACAATGGTGTACATAAAATTATGTTGTTTGTTTGTTGCATACTTGTATACTATGTAAAATTCAAACTTTATCTTGACATAATTTGTGTTAAATTAGAATTTTAATTGTTATAATTTACTAATTTTCTTTAAAAAATGTTGAAAAAATTGTTTAAAACACTTATGGCCCTGTAGGGTTGGTCTTGTCACTCTCAAGCCAGACTTTAAAATACAAGTGTTTTTCTTAAATCAGGCTTCAATGGGCCAGCCCTATTAAAGCCCTGGCCCTTGAAGGGCCAGTCCTATAGGGTAGGGCCAACCCTGATTCCCACTTCTAACATTGTGTGTGAATAATATCAATATATAGATTATTATTATTATAAAATTTTCCTTAAACTTGTCTTAAAGTAACTTATCTATCGAAAATTATATTAAAAAACAATTATTAGTTTCTTCTTCCAGTACTAAATATGAGATAATGTTGCTTTTTTTTTTTAAGATATTAAGAAAGCTAAATAAATTATCTAATTATATTATATGTTATGTATTATTAAGTTATATATTAATTTATGAGTTATGCATAATAGTTTGACGAAAAAGCTATAAATATAAATATTTTAAAATAATTTAATTAATTTTCTTTTCTAAAAAAGTAAAATTTGTCTTGTTGACAAAAAAACAGTCTTATATTTTAAGATCGGATGGAGTATTTCATTTTTCTTAGGTGCATATTCTACTTCTAATTTCTAAAACGTTGTTGTCATATAGTAAAATTATTGATTTGTAGAAAAAGTAATTTTCAATCACAAGGTACCACTCTCACCCTAAGGCCCTATTTGGTACTTAGGTATGAGGGGTGGAGAACGAGATTATGTTAGGAATTGAGCTATTTATATTGTTTGGTATAATGGATTAGGTTTGGGTGAGGGATTAGGAGTAGCACAGAAGCGGAATTGCTGTAAAACCACTTTCACCCTATATTGCTTTCAATCCTAGGATTGCAAATTTTAGAGACAAAAATATCTTTATTTATAATAATATTTGGACTAAAATACCCCTATATTTTTTTTAAACCTAAATTAGTACTTATTCCTTCCATTATCGTCGCTCCTTTTATTGTTCTAAAGTCTGGATGTTGCTCTAGTTTGCCCACATCTCCTCCCTCTCGCCCATTTACCTCTCTTATGATCCCTGCCCCATCATGCCTTCTTCCTCTCTTTTTCTATGGTAAGATGCCTCTCTCGTTTCCTCTCACTTGTCCAATCATCTCCTTCTTGCCTAATCAATCCTCTAATCGTGCCATTATCCACTCTTCCTCTCTTCTTTGGCAGCGAGATGAAATTGTTGAAGGGTTTGAGAAGTTAAGTGAAAAATATAGAAGGCGCGGATCGGAAGAAGAATAATTAGTGTTAGTTTGATGAAGAAGAGGATTAGAGTGCATAGAAGATGAGAGAATTATCAAATAAAATTCTGGTACAACCCGAATCGAAATTATGGAGGGGATGATCCAATTGCAAACAAAGACAAGATGACGGAGATCACAATGAATTGGGAGAGTTGCATAATATATTTCTTTAATTTTTAAAGTAGGAAATGTATTATAGTCATTTCATAATTAATATCTAATTATAAAATAAAATTAATGCAAGGGCTCCTTATAAATATTGCTCCGTTGAAGACGAATCATCAAAGGTCATACATGGTGGGTTGAAGATGACGGTGAAGGCGGAGTTATATTGTTGTAGATTAAGTTTGAGAATCAAGGTAGGGGCTATTTGGGTCTTTTTCATATTAAATGATTGTTTATTAAATAATATTAATGAATTCATTCTTCCCTCCACCTATTACTTCATATCAAACCTATTTTTAAAAAGTTAATCTCAATCTCAGTCTCAGACCCAATTCTAATTTTAATCCAACAAATTTAATGCCGTGTACCAAATAAAGGCTAAGTTTTAATTTTAATATTATCTCCGGTATACATTAGGTCCTAGATTTTGCATTAGAGGGGTATAATTTTATACTCATATATAAGATTTTAAAATGCAATTGTCTATCTTGGTCCTCTAGCAAATTTAAAAATAATCATATTTATGTAATTCAACCGATACCTTTGCACTCCTAAAAGAGCTAGTGAAAAACGTTCTGATTCCGAATATTAAATTTCAATTTATTTTATTTTCTACATTTATATTTTTTAATTTTTTAATTAATTGCACATGTTAGGAATATTTTTTTATTGAAAAGAATAGTTTAAAATGGTAATATAAGGAAAATAGTATAATTTAATTAACTTAACTAGTTTTTATTATATCTTTAACTGAGTTATGTATCTACTATGGAAGGAAATATTTACAAAATATCAAGACACTTACTATCCAGAAAAAATATATGAATATATTATGTTTAGGCTGTCACAAAAAGAAAGCTAGCAAGTGTCACTACCACACACTACCTAACAAAAGACCAGGCATACAGACCAATATGCTAATACATCAAATTAATTAATCCATCAATAAAACCCCTATGTTGCCTTAGCTGCTAAAATTCCATATAGAGAAAGACATTTTTGTTATAAAAGTAAAAGAAACCTTAGATAAGAATTAAGAGATTGAAGGGAGAAAGAGTTAGGTAAATATTTATCATTTAGGAGTGTGTATACAATGCTTTCTATGCTTCTATTTATAGGTAAAAATGTTATTAAGGTCAAGCAATTTTATCAAATTTGATGATGAAGACTGTGGAAGATGATGGCCTTGAATATCGAAATTGGTGGCCTTAAAATGTTAAAATTGTTGGCAAAAAATGTTGAAATTGGTGAAATAAATATTGGTGGGTAAACATTGGGGGAGAAAATATAAGAGAGTATTAGATGTTGATTAGGGTATAAGTCAATGGGTATCCACATAAATAATATTTATAACAATTTTTACTTTTTTCAGTTTTTAACAAAAATTAAAAAATTATAAAAGAAAATCACTTTCTTCCCAAATAGCAGAGGCCCAACGACTCCGACGCTTACCATGGTGGGAGCTGTACCCATTGGCAGCTGATCTTTGTCGTATTTCATATGCTCAATTATTGAAGTCAAAAAAAAAAAAATCATATTCCAAGTGCTAACGTGCGCCCACACCGACCTTTCTCATTCATCTGTGTTCATCTCACTTCAACGCTCCTCTGCACTAAACCGTCCAAGACTCCAAGATGGTCCTTTTGACCGACTTGTTCCCACCGGCTCACGTTAGACTCGACCACCCCTACTTGAATCACGGAGAGCGTCAACAGGAAAAAGACTCGTTTGTTATTTTTGGGGTTTTTACCCTTTATGATGTTGAGTTCCTTTAAATAACGGTAATATATAATGAGTGGTAGTTAACAAGGACTTGCTGAGAAGACCCAGATAGAGTATACCAGAAGCTTTCGGGTGGGTTTCTGAATAGTCAAGCTCCAACTTGATTCCCCTGATGCGCTCCTAGGAACACCCTGAGCAAGGTAAGATCATTCTCTGGCAACTCTTTAAGAATTCGAATTTGGCCTGAAGTCTGAAAACTTTCTTTTTCTGATGCATCCTGGGTAGAAATGGGGACAAAAAATGTGCTTCTTGTTTCACGTTTTTGTTGAGAATCTGTAATTCTGAAGTCTGGGCTTTGGAATTCTGAATATTCTCACTTGGGTTGGGGACGGCTCCGGGGAAAATCTTATTTTTGAATTCGTTAAATGCGTTATGTTCTGGTAAACGTCTATGTAGATCTTGTGGTTTCTGAGCTTCTGGTTTCTGGTTTTTTCATCTATCAATGTTTTTTTTTTTGAGGACTAGGGATGGTTAGAAAATTCAGAGTCTTGTTCGGTTGAAGTTATAAAGAGAGTTTAAAACTTTGGATGGATGCTTCTTTCATGGAATCAGAATTGGCAATGTGTTCTGTGGGTGGCTTAATTTTAGTGCAATCTGAAATGAACTGCAGAAGACTTAGCATATCAGGGGCAGTTCATTGTGTATTTGAAGAGAGTGAATAGGCAAGAGTAGGCTTTATTTTCTCACCAAAATGGGATTATTGTTTCTTGTGTTTTGGATTTGAGATGCTAATAGGGAAAAGTGGAACGGATGATTCAGATATTGAGTTTCTGAATGAGGCAAACATCCAAATTATTGGAATGGTGAAATCTTTTGTTCGTGACAAAAAATCTCTTTTGCGATGTCTGTTAGAGGGAGGAAGAGTGAAAGGAAGAAAACTATAAAAAGTAAACAAGAAAGAGTAATATGAGCCCCTAAAATAAATAATGTTAATAATATATATATATTTTAAAAAAAAAGGTTATTAAATCTTTGCTTTTAAAAATCTTAAACGATAATATGAAACAAAATTTTCTAGTCTCTAGAATCTGGGTTTAATTGTTAGTTTCATCCTTTTGTAAATTTCCTTTGCCGTGGTCTCACCAAGCAAAAAACATGCAAATCTCTCCCCTTCCCTCTCTCTCTCTCTCTCTCTCGCAAACACAATTATTCCCCAACAAGATGGTAAATAATCAACTAGTTTTCTTCTTTTACGTTTCTTTTGAAAGACATGAGCTTCTGAATCCTTTATTTCCTCATCAAGGCTCAAAAGTTATAGTTCTTTGCTTTAATCCATGGAGGAGTATTACTTCAGTACAAGGAGTTTGCTAACAGATTGACAATGTTCTTCTATGCAACTTCATATGTGATACTTGCCATAAAACTTCATGCAGTCAAAAACAACTTGAAGGTACTGTTGGACTGCATAAGAGATTTGTGTTTTAGTCATTTTTAAGTATAATTAGACATGCTTTCTAACTCTTAACCCATGCTTAATAATCCATAAGAAGGGCTATAATTTCACTAATTACCAAGTAGTAAAATAATGTACTGATTCCTAAAGTCAGGCTCTTTCATTTCCACCACTGCAATTTCAGTTTTACTGTACTTGGGGCGAGGCTGTAGAACTGGTTAGCCATGGATGAATATGCTGGTAAAGATAAAGGTGGATTATATGTTGTGGAAACAGCTTTTGACAAACCCTACTCACTTGAAGAACCCTCCAATAAGGAACATGATGTGCAAGAGCTGGATATTTTCAAGCAAGCTTTAACGGAAGTTGACTTTCGCTTAGCATATTCTTCTGAGAAGCTGATGAACTTGCATGTGCTTTTTATCTATCTGTTGAGACAGGAAAATGATCTTGAAGCAATGAGTTTAAAGAATAACTGCATCTCAATAGACTTCATTGAAAAGGCATTTGCATTTGATCTTCTATTAGGCATATTTGGTTCTGAGGTAAGAGACCTGGAGAATTTCATGGACACTTTACAAGCAGAAATTGTTGATGCTCGTCATAAAATGCTTTCATGCAGAGATTTGAAAGAAGTTCCCTTTGCAATGGAAGAAAAATTGCATGACTCTGAAGAGTCTGTGAAGGAGTTTCATCAGCAGCTGTTGGAGTTGAAGATGCAGTCATCCAAGTTACAGAAAACCCTCGAGGCTTTTCAACATGAGAATTGTAAGTTGAAAGTTCTTCTTAGTTATTTTTGTCCCTAATTTCTGCTTAATTATTTTAATATAGAAATTGTTCCCTGGTCTTGGACGGATATTTAACCCTTTGAGGCATCCGTGTAAACAGGGGAAGCTGGGAAGGCCGATTCATTGGCAAATGACCAACTGAGCCATACAAAAGCAGAATTAAATGATGAGATGGTTGAACAGCGAAGATATATTCTGCGGATGCTTGATAAGTCTTTAGTAAGGGAGGTAGATCTTGAGAAGAAGTTAGCAGAATCAAGAGAATATGAAGACCTGAAGTTGAAACTACACCACACAGAACAATTATCAATGCGCATGGAAGAAGCTGCAGAATTTGTTTGGGGAAGATTTCTAGAAGCAGAAACTGCAGCTGAGATGCTCATGGGGATTTCTAAAGATCTGATGGGGCGCCTCCAAATAGCCGAGCTTAACCTCAATGGTTCTTTTCAACGAGACAATGAATTGAAATCAAGAGTTCAAACTTGCATGGAAGAACTCAAGGATAAAGACTCTTCTTTAGAGAAGCTTGAGCGTATTAATGCTGAGCTCATGAAGGAAAATGCTGAAGTGCAGGCTTTGAGGGAAAAGGTGAAAAATCTTGAAGAAGGAAAAAAAGAATTTGAACTTCATATATCTGCTGTTACTGCTGAGAATGAAACCTATCAAGAACATCATATTGAAATGGAAAATTTTGTTGAGTCATTAAAAGAAAGCATTTATACATCAGAAACTAGGGCTGAGAGTGCAGAAGCAAAGATTACACAGTTAACCGAGACTAATGTAGAACTTACTGAAGAGCTGAATTTTCTTAAAGGTAGTGCTAGTACTGCAGAGAAAAAAGTGGGTTCACTTGAGAAGCAGCTAAGGGAATCAGAGATTCAACTGCTAAATGCAAAGGCATCGTCTGAAGCTAGTCAAGAACAGCAAACCATGTTATACACGGCCATATGGGATATGGAATTGCTAATTGAAGAGCTAAAATCGAAGGTATCAAAGGCGGAAAGTAAGACAGAAAGTGTAGAGGAGCAATGCATTGTGTTATCAGAAACTAATGAAGAATTAAATAAAGAATTGGATCTTCTGAGAACCAGAGTGAAAACCTTGGAAACATCTTTGGACCAAGCTAACAACTCAAAAATCTCATGTGCAAAAGAAATCAATGTTAGAACGAAGTTTATCATGGATATGGTCATGCAACTAACCGTTGAAAGGGAAAATGTCCATCAACAGGTAGTGGCTTCCTTTGTATAATTGGTGACGGCAATTGGACCTCTAGTTTGTATAATATAATATTTTAAATAAAACTATACGCCTTAAATAATTATGATTAAGGAAATGAACTGTAAATCATGAACATTGGAAGATATTGCTAATGCTCGTTTCATTGACTCTTTTTTGAATGATGGAATAAGAAAAAGGAATTTGTGAATTTCCTTGGGAGATAGA
>JBAGKO010000002.1:11473721-11484541 GCA_037177275.1 Acacia concinna | reverse complement strand
TCGTTTACCCAATGCTGCATTGATTTGGATTTGATTTATTCCCGTTATCTATATTTTTGTGAGAAAATATTAGCAGGAGAACAAAAAGTTTATAGAGTTTATGTAAACAAAAAGTTACTGTACGCCTAATGTGAAATCAAAAGTCAAAACAAATAAGTAATTTTAAGAATGTGTCATGAATTGGGTAAACAGTAGATAATGATAAAGGAGTTGGAAGTTGTGTGGAATGATTTTAGAGTTAGGAGGGAGATCAGTGTCAAACTGTCAATGATATTTGCAACTGACACGTTCGGCCTTAGATTAGATTAGATCATATCCATCTCAAGGATAATGCAATAATGATAGTCCCAATCCCACCCTGACTTCCATTCAAAATACAATATTTGTATTAACACTATTTGGATTTGATGAGAAGCTTTTTAGGTGGCTCGCCTAATATCAACTATGGGCTGCCACCAGCCTTTTGTTTTATTGCCAAATTATTATTCTTCTTCTTCTTCTTTGTATTTTTGCTCTCTTTCTAGTTTTCTGTTCTGCTCGTTGCGATTTGGGAACATATATATGACTGTATGAGTCTACATGTGTGTCTCTTGTTCATATGAAGGAAACCGAAAAGAAATTTTAACAATCATTTTTCTGTGTCATCAATTAATAATCCATATGAGTCTATGTGTGCGTCTCTTGTTAGTTAATATATGCTACTCTTTTCACTTAAACTAGAACTACATTACTTGTTAAATTGTGTTATCCATAATATACATTTAATTTATTCTTTTTAAGGTCTTTGAGGGAGTAGAAGAAATTATATTAAAGATTTGATGTGAAGATTGAATGGCTTTTCATTGATTTCGTCTTGATATAATTGTAATTGAAGTTGTTATATTGTATTTGGTTTTAACTTACAGATTTTATTACAATGTTTCATTGTTAATGTTGTATTTGGGATTATTAGTATGATATTATGTAATTTAGGCCTGCTTTTGGCTTGTTTAATGTAGCCCATTTCCCTCTTGTTTGAAGGAGGCCTGTAAGCCTGTTTTGTAGATGAGGCCTATGACCTATTTAGAATGGTTCAACAGTCTAGGCCTTTTTAATGGGCCTCAGGTGTACAAGCCAGGCTTAGACCGAATCAAAGGCATGTGAACTCAATCTCAATATAGGCCAGGCCTATTAAGGGTGAAGCCTGGCTTGGCCTGACCTATTTTCACCATAGTATGTAGTTCTATTTACATTTCAAAATTAGTATTTACTCTCATTAAAGTTTTAGTTTTTATCATTAAATCTTCTTATTTTTTGCTGACAAATAGTATTATTAAATTTTCTATCATCACAAATCTATTCATCTAATATCTATCAAAAGTTCAAAACAAGCTTACATGTATTATTTTCACATGATATGATGACTCTATCATCTTCATATATTATGCCGTAAAATAGTACTTCATCTTCATATATTATGCCTCCACATAACCAAAGTCGACCTCTTTTTGCTCTGCCTCTGCCATAGTTGTTCACTGGTGCTTGCCTCCGCCTTCTTCCTCCGTCTGTGTACGCTGTCATCCTCCATCTGTGTACGCTGTCGTCCTCCATCTGTGTACGCTGTCGTTCGCTGCCTGCGTGCTGTTTTATTCTGTCTCACTCACCCTCAAATTGGAATCCCCAATCTCAAAGGCACCTCCAGAGACCTCGAGGTGATCAAACCTGTAAGTGAAGCACGTAGGCCTTTAGTTCTTGATTCAAGTCATTCTCTTATAGTCCTGATATATGTCATTTTCCCTTTGTTGTATTTTTTGGTAGTTCTGATAACTGTTGCTTAATTGGTTCAACTTGAAGAACCAAGACCAGCTGGCCTCTTTGTTTTGATTTCTACTCTGGCTTTTGAAACATTAGTGTGAATGCATCATGGAAGGCTTGACTTTTGATCCACAATTGTTACCATTTGTTTGTTCAAGAGTTGCGTAATATATATATGTATATATAATCTCATGATACTGGTTTAGATGAGCCTTTGTCTATTCTTACCATTGGAATTTGACATTATTAGCTTAGAAAAAGAAATCCAATGGGAAGTACAGCGGCGCAAATTCCCAGTAGCTTTGGCCATGAGCTGAGGGCATGTCTTCGTTGCCGCCTTGTCAAAACCTATGACCAGGTTACGCTCAATTCATTCTCCTATGTGTTTGCACTATCATTCGTGATTTTTCTCTCTCTTCATAGAACATTTCATAGTTTTATATTTTAATTTTCTGCTGGACTCTTCTTTTTCCCACTTTAAAAAAATATGCGATTTAAGCAATACTTAACTTTTGATCTGCTTCTTTGCTTATCAGTTCAGGGAATCAGGCTGTGAGAATTGCCCATTCTTTAAGATGGAGGAAGACCATGAGCGTGTTGTTGATTGTACAACTCCTAATTTCAATGGGTATGGATGTTGGACCAGAACTTCTATGACATTGCATCTATCGTGTATCCATTTAGAAGAAATCTCTTATCATTTGTAATTGTCCATGTCCTTTCTTCGTACCTTTCATAGGATAATTTCAGTCATGGATCCTTCTCGGAGTTGGGCTGCACGGTGGTTGCGAATTGGTATGTCAGTTTGTCTTCTGTTAGACTCAGTAATATGTCCTATATAATTTTCTGCTAATAATACACTATCTTTCCTCACATACGTGGAGATAATCCTAAGATTTCAAGAGCGATGGCATATTTCTGTGGTTCTAGTAGTCCTCACTTTCATTACAAGGCTTTGTAAGGGAGGAAATGAGCTTATTTTTGTTGTTGCTTCCAAAGCACCATTTATTACTTACATATAAGGAAGGTAATTTTAGCAATTGATTAAAAATGAGAACTACTATTTACTGGTAAGAAAGTGGATTTTATTAATGAGTTTATTTAGCGTGTCTCAGTCTTTGTATCTGAGAGGAGGTGTACTGTAATAAGGTAGCAGAAGGGGTTGTAACTTCTTGATCGTTTAGGGCTTGCACTGGCCACTTGTGTGAAATCCTTTTCTTGTAAACAACTCCTTTTGTTTTTTCTTAAAAAGGTTCAGGAAATTAAAACATAAAAGAATGCTAGTTGCCTTTATTTTTAAGTCAGAGTAATCCTAATTAAACATCCAATTCACATTTAATTCTAATATCCCATAATATCTGTCCGAATATCTCATAACATCTAATTCTAATCCTAATTAGATACTCTATCCCTTTTAATTATAATAAAAAATAAAATGACTTAACTAGACTTGTTTACATAATACATATCAATATTTTTAATAGGACTGGTGCGCTAGGGGGGATCTGTAGGAAAACAGGGAAATGGACTCAGGATTAGCTATTGGGGGGCATGTTTATTTTCATTGCAACCTTTCTTGTGTTGATAGAGAGAGAAAAAAAAAAAGAGAGAATGATATAATTAAGGGAGTTTGAGAATAGGTAGATTGGCAGAATCTGAATGTAAATTATTAGGGGATAATTGATCTCCCAAAAATTAGGGAACTTTGCCATTTGTGTTTCTTTTTGTTAGACGCCTATTTGATTTTCTGTCTTCAGAGTGTAGCTCTGACCTTGTAGCAGCAGCCTACTACCTCTAGCACTAGGGACCTGAGTGGTGAATAATTCATGTAATAGCTGCTTATAAAACAAGGACAAATTGGTAAAGAAATTGGACCTTGAAGATGAGAATTGTTTTTTAAATTTAAAGGTTATTGCTTGCTAAAGAGTTTAGCTTAAGCCTGGCAGCAGATCTTTTGTAGCCGAAATAGAATTAGAACATTATTAAAGAGGATGTGGTAAGGAAGCATTACAAGTTTCATTAGCATTATAGTTTTATTTTCATCAATAGTGTCTTGTTAGACTGAATGAATCCTTTCAGACGTTCTTTAGGAGTTTCAAAGCGTCTTTTTTCTAAGTCAGGTCTATATCCTTATTAGCAAATAAAATGGGAAAGAATGTGAGGAGGCAAAAAAAGCGGGGTTTGTTTCTCAAGTTGACCTTTTACCCTCTGGAGAAAGCTTGACATTATATTGTTGGGTGGAAGATTTGTTGCAAATCACATGAAGAAAGGGTCATGTATTTTAGAAGACCTTCATTAAGACATCTAGTAAGAATGGTTTGTGGCTGGCATGCTTATTTGGAGCTCATTGCTACTTACTGGAGTCCATGATATTCTTTTTCTTTCATGTTGTTACTCAACCTTTTGTTTATCTAAGATTGAGGGTTTTCCCATTTTTGTTTGGCTTTAATATCATATAAAATGTGAGACAGATAATTCTCATTTGTGGGAATTGTAGGTGGTCGTTTTGACCTTCATTTAATTGTCTTGATAGATACATGATAGATGACAAAACATTGGAACTACACTAGTTACTTAGGTATTATAGTCAGCATACAATCTATGTGCAGTTAGCACTAACTTAATATTTACGCTAAGTATATTAATTGCAACAAATCTCTGCCTGAATTGAGATCCTGTATTTCACTTAAGGTTTGGAATGGAACCTAAGGTTGTTTTTAAATCATATTGCAGGAAAATTTCTTCCTGGTGTCTACACTCTTGCTGTTTCAGAGGCTCTTCCAGAAGAAATGCAGGTTTGTAATAGTCCTTTCATGTGCTGATGGCATAGTTGGTTTCTAAAACTTGACCTTCTTTCAGTACAAGATTTTTCAATTCACCATTGTGACTAAAACTAAGGGAATTTATTTTTTGTGGCTCCTATTGGAGTCCTGAAACAGAGAGACAACCAATCCTCTCTATGAAGCATGGGTGTTTTTCTTTTGTATATTAGACATGGCACACACTGTACAACACTTGAAGTCTTGCTGTGACATCATTTTACAGCCATACCATTGTCATTATTTCCTAGATCCCTTCTTGCTTTCTTCCTTTGATTTCAAAGATGACAAGGGTTGACAGATATTAAAAGATTTGGAAATTCAGTTTCTATTCTTTTGTTGTTTTTTTTTCCTTTCGTTTACTTAAATCTTAAAAATTGAAGCAATTTTGTGTGCCGATGTTTGTATATTTTGATCATTTTATACTCTTTTTATAGGCTCTTTGTGAAGACGAACGTGTGCAGTATATTGCTCCCAAACGCTTGTGAATCACTTGCATCCTTTCCCTGATATATCAACTGAAAGGAAACTGAATTGCCCTAGTTTGTAGTAAAATGTAGGTTTCTATATTCATAGTTACTTTTCTGCGTTGTGCACCTCTTGACAAAAGAGATTGAGCTCTTTGAGCTACTCATGAACTGACTCTTTAACTGAAACCTGAAGTGCTAAATTGTGCCGCGGGATAATGGTGCATTAGTTCAAGTCATGTTATGAAGCGGATGAGCATTAGGTTCCATATGATACACAAAATACACTTTTAGTTAGTCATTGCAGGTTCCATATGTTTGAAGTGCAGTTAAGATTTGACGGAATTGCACCACTTTTAAGACATTAGGGGTATAATTGTACCATTAATTAGTTTAGGACATTGGATGCCTTTTGAAAAATACGTCAAGGTGCTCAATGCACCAATATGGGGGCAAAGTGGATAAAGATAAATATGAGAAAAAAAGGTTGGTTGATGTTTTATATTTAAGATTAAATTTAACCCCCATTAGCTCGTGTTAGAGAATATTAGTAATTCTTTTTCCAAGATTGCATATATTATATAGGTTTAATTAATGAAAGTTGCTTTAAATGAAAATTATTAGAGAGTATTTTGAGAAAATTAACATGCATAACTAAACCAAGTTTTTAAATTTCATTAAATTACTTATCTAGTTCCTATATTTTGATAGGTGTGGTCTATATCTAAAATAGAATGAAAAAAAAATTAAAAAGAGGAGATGGATAGATCATTAAAAAAATGTTGAGTCTGTTCTATTTCATAAAGTAGTTTAATAGCTTTTTGCTATAAGAAATTCTTCGACATCCTCGAAGTAAAGTTATTGCGAAAAATAAATGAGAACTACAACATACTCTTGATATTATGGAGATATTCTCAGAAAGCAAACAATTGACAGCTTTCGTTAATTATTGTCTAAATTAAAGTAAATAAAATTACATTTAGAACTCATTTGATTCATTAGAAGGAGATATAATACTAATTAAATGTTTTTGAAATAATAAAATTCAAATTCAAGCTTACACTTTTAATATATTCTTAATCGGGCTGTGATATTTAATTAGGGGTTTTAGAATATTGTCAAAATACTATAATGCCCTTAGTTTAAAAAAACAGTAAGATTTTTAATATGTAAATTCTCATGCTTTTAACTCTAAGATTTTTAATCTATAAATTCTCATATATTTTTAGCCTTAACACCATAATTTACACTTTTTTTTTTGCTAATAAATATACACTTCTTTTTATGACGATTTTTCTTTAACCCTAATAGTATACCATGTGTCTCAGATGTATGTGAAATTATTATAAGCCATTATTCAATTATTCAAACCCTTCACTCAATCTTTAAAAGAAACAATTATAACTTGTCAAATAATGGATGAGGTTAGGTCAAAATTAGGAAAAAAATAGAACAAAACAAAGGGGGAGAGGAGAGTTTGAGGGCATGTTAGTCAAATTATCACATTTAGAAAATCCCTATTCAAGCCTATAGGCTTTATTAGAGATTTATTCAAAGTGTAGGCTTTATTTAGAATTTAAGTATTTTGAATAGATTTAAATAGGATTTCCCCTATAAGAAAATAGAATAAAATACTCAAACTCCTCCTTTATTTTGCATTAATTAGTCAAACAAACAAGAAAAGAGTGCTCTTAAATGCTGGAAATCAAGAGGGGCCAGCTTTTCGTCTCTCTGCTTAAACCTTAGCCACTTTTTTTCAAAATTAGATCCATCATTTCAATGAATTCAGCAGCAAATACTTAATCTTCATCAACAGGCGTGTGTTTCCTTCCACTAATTTACGTTTACCATATATTATTCATCTTCTTTTTTAACAATCACAAGCATTGATTACAATCGAAGAGGCTTATTCAATGGATGGAGACTGAATAAGAGTTGGGCATAATCATTTTATGTGCAACGAGCCAGTGCATCCCGTGTATATACTTCCATATTCCTTAACAGCTTCAATAAAAGACCAGCTTCTGTCTCCATTTACCAAAACTAATCTGCCCAAATTACCATGGACCACCATACATTAATGGTCAACATTTATAACACTCATTTTCAGAGAACCATGCATACCACTTTGTATTCAGCAGAATACAACCATTGAATATTCACGTAACCCCAAATATTTTATCTTTCACATTTAACGACAGTGAAAATCATTGCACATAAAAAAATAGAGTTGATATAAGTTGTGAGGAATGTGGAGCATATCTTCAGAAACTGAGATGTTTCCTCCTACTCACAATCTGGCCATTGCAAAGAACCACACAACAACATTGTTTCAAATAGCATTTTTAATAAGTGTGTTGATGCCCACAGAGATGCATCTTTAATTGCAGAAACATAATCTGTATCGTCGTCCAATAAATCAAGTGCAAGGTATGCCTCCCTGAAGGTTTTATATATGATACCAACAATTGTTTTTTTATCTAGCCAAAAGATGACGGTCCACAAACTTAAGTTAAAAGAATACATAGATAGCTGATAGTGAGGCATGAGCCATTCTACTGACTGAAAAATCCCCTTTCCCTTTTCTTCCATTGCCACTTAGCCCTCTAATAAACATAATGGTTTAAAAAATTCTAAATATGTAGCGTTTGAGCAAAGGGGTTATCAACATTGATCATCATCAATGATAGAAATTGTGACTCAAACTCGTAGTTTGTCCATATGCTCTATCACATCCTTTGTACTTGCATAAATAACAAACTGTTGGTTTGGAAGATGGAAACACATCCTCTGCACGTTTTCTGCTTTGAGCTAGAAGAGACTTGCCAGAGGTCTTCAGGTTTCTCATATTAGCATCATAACTGCAATGGCTTTTGAAGCAAGAGGCTTTAAGGTAATAAATTTTAATCCTTTTACAAGCTTTATTACCTAAGTCATAAGGTTCAACTTTTTGCTTGTATAGGGTTCTACTCTGAATATCACGCACAGTAATCTGCACTTCAACCAAGTAAAGACCAAATAAGTCATCATATTTAACACCAACAGACCAATAACCCACATGAAAGACAACAATTTGGGGTTTAAGATTGGGAGATGCTTTATAGTTTTGGGCAACATGTCTAATACCCATACAAGAAGGGCACATTCTTCCAACTTGTTCCAAGATCATGGACACTTTCAGAGTCTGACCATCAAGTAATTGAAAACTAATAAGATTAATAAAGGCTAACCCAAAAATGGAAAGACAAACTTGAATGTCGCATAGCATAACAATTTAAATGACTTTGGTCATCATAATGAAGAAATTTTCCACACTACTCACCAATATAATGTGCTGTCTCCACTTTGTAATATTTCAAAGGCAGTCCATGAATCTAAATCGAAAAAAACAAGGAAAAAAAAGTATCTCTGTATATGAGGCAAAACAAAAGTACCTCTGTTTGATTCTCCTTTCAGGCCTTTTCTTGAGGTCTTGTTTGGTGCTTGATTTCTCTGCTAAGGTAGCTTGGCTTGGGAGACCTTCTGTGGATAAAGGCATCAGCCTTCATGGTTTTACAGTGAGCTTCATAAAAATTTGGTGAGAAAGCTTTACAAGTTCCATTAGAGTTATAAATATATAAATTTTAATTTGGGCTGCAAATTTATTTTGAAAGTTCTCATTAAATAGTAATATTACTTTAAAAGTTTTTTAAATTTAATGTTGTATCACAAGTTTCAAATTATAGTAATATATATATATATATATATTTTGCTCAAAGGATATACTTCTCATTACTAAAAAAACCAGCACCCATTTGAATATTAGAAAAGGAACACCATTAGAACAAAGAAAAACGAGAAGAGATATCCAACACTAGAAAAGAAAGCTAACCAACACCCATTTGAATATTAGAAAAGGAGGCACTATTAGAACCATCATAGGTTTCTTGAGCATCCAAGGTTAGAAGAGATATTAAAGGAAGTGATGGTTGAGAAACTCACCCTAAAGGGCACACATCCTTATATGCATCAGCTGTAAGGAAATCAGCAACTCGGTTATCCCTTCTAGGAGTAAAAAGCAAAGAGAACCCAACCTTAGAGTCAAGAAGGTGAGTGATGTCCTGAATAACACCCCTGCTCCTCTACTCAAATAAATCTGGTGATCTAGAATCAACACTTTTCAGAAGAAGAAGACAATCAGTTTTGAAAATAGCCTTATCATGACCCATATCAATAGCCAAGAGGTGAGCTCTTATCAATGCAAGAGCTTCAGTCATAAAAGCTGAGATGAACTTCACTTTATCCACATATCCCCATTTAAATTGCCCAAAGTCATCCCTGCAAACTATTCCAATTGTACCGGCCTCAATTGATGATTTAAAGGCCCCAGCACAATTCACCTTTAGACATCCAGAAGGAGGTAGAGTCCATATAATGTTACTTTTAGCATAATGTATTGGAGCTACAGCAGAAGGATTTTGAACTTTACACTATAACCAAAATTTAGAGTTATGTTTAATTGCCAATTTAATGACACTAACTGGATGGGGATATTGATAACTAAAACATGGGCATTTTGCACTTTCCAGATAAACCAAAGAAACCAACAAATCAGCAAAACATCTAGCTTATTAAGAGGTGATAAACCATTTATTTCCACCTACTATGCCTTAATATTGGTTACATTGAGCACATCTGATCTGACTCCCAATGGACCACCAAACCATATGCACCTTGTCCAAGGGCACTGAAAAAATAGATGCATAGTGGTTTCCTCCTCTTGCTTACAGATAGGACACAACCATCCTTGACTTCTTTCTCCTGTACAGTATTGCATTAGTAGCTATGGCATCACTAAGAACGCGCCAAATGAATTGTTGAATTCTTAGGATAGCATGAATCCTCCAAATAGATTTCCAACAATTTTTAGGAAAAATAAAAGAGGTACTGACTTTAATTCTGCTCGTAGGTAACTTATCTTTGCCACGAATATATCCTCCCTTCATGGTATACTCACCATTTTTAGCTTCCTTCCAAACCAATTTATCTTCTAAACCATTTTGAGGGATTGGGATATTAAAAATAGCCGCTTTGATTGCATCTAGCACATATTGATTAAGAGGAGTAAGGTCCCATTCACTGTCGATAATAAGATCACTCACCTTACCGTATTTGACAAATAAATCATCACAGTTAGGTGGTGGTGCAGGAAACTGTACATTCAGAACCTAGTGATCCCCCCAAATTTGAATATTCGAGCCATCCCCTAAACCCTAGCACAACTCTTTTTTAAGAAAATCTCTACCCTCCAAAATGCTAGACTAACACCAAGAAGCTCTACCTCCTTTTTTGGCATGTATAAAATTACCCCGAGGGAAGTAGATACTCTTAATAACTTTTGCCCATAAATCATTTGGCCTCTTTAATAATCTCTAGGCAGTTTTAGCTAAAAGGGCCTCATTCATTGTTTTAAAGTCACAAAACCCCATCCCACCGTCACTCTTTCTATTTGTGAGAATATGTCAGGCCTTCCCATGAGTCCTACCTCCAAATGCATTGCCAGACCACCAAAAATTGGCTACAAGGCTTTTAAGTTCCTTGCATGTGGCATTTTGGAACTTGAAGCAATTCATCAGGTATATTGGAATAGCTTGAATGACAGCCTTTATCATCACTTCACATCTAGCAAAGGAAAGCATCGAGTGACCCCATCCCTGAATTTTTGTTGCAACCCTTTCTCTGATATATGCTAATGCTTGGG
>JBAGKO010000002.1:11461357-11473621 GCA_037177275.1 Acacia concinna | reverse complement strand
GGACACTATTATAGACAGTGGTTGATTAATTAGTGTAGTTTCTTTTTCTATAAAAAAAAAAAAAAAAGAACAACACTATTCCTTATGTTTAAAATATGACATATTTGAGGAATTAACCTTGATTTTAAATATAAGATAAAGTTTTCATATATAGTATTTTTTTTTTAATTTGCCTCTGTTGATTTCTCTCAACAATAATCAATGATGAGAGGGGATAGGGAGTTGATGAAAATGGTTATAATATTTTAGAAAATATATATTAAATTAACTAATTTAATTTAATTCCATAATCTAATTAAATTAGACAAAAAAAGTATGTTTTATAATTAAGATTGGAATAAGTACTTTAGATAATGATAATAAAAAGTTATTTACGCTACAAAAATGACTAACTAATGGGTTCTATTCATCAAAACACACAATGGAGCTTAACAATGTTAGTCCATAGTTAGAAGAAAAGCATAAGGAGGCGGAGAGAATCTGAAGAAGTCAAGAAGAGCTCTGATGGCTTAGTCTAAGTCAAAGTTGGGGTCAAATAGTATTGGGTAATGTTACTAACAAGCAAAACATAGCTTACAACAAAAGCAAGCACATCCTCCCTCTCGTTCTTTTAATAATTGGCCAACAATGAGCCATTATTTTAATGTATTCTTAGTACACTGCCTTGGTGATTTCATTTCATAGTGCACTAGTTTAAAGCTAAATGATAGAAGAAGCTGCTAAGTTCATAAAATTTTAGAGAGAACTTGTACAATTATGCTAACTAAGCGGGATGGAAGGAAGAGTGATGTGGGAGAGTGTCAGAATTTTTTATTAAATAATTATTGAAAAATAATATTATGGGGCCCACCAAATTCAAAAGTAATATCAACCAGTGCCATTTAACGAAAGTGGTATTTTTAATGTGGTTTAAAAGAGTTTATAGACATTTTTACACAAAAAAAAAATACGGTACCTAGTGTAAATTTAAAAAAAATATATGGGCTTAGCAAAAAAAAAGAAAAGTATATGAGCATTTTTCCCCCTTAACTTAATATATATCTGACAAAAAAAATGTTTTTTATGTATTTGTGTGCATGAAATTATACGAAAGTAAGACAGAAATAATAAACAAACATATTATCAGGTACAAATCAAGTGTTCTTGTAGAAATTAAATTACAATCAAGAGTAAGAATAGTAATAAACACTCTCAAGATACAAATTCCTCCTCATCCTCCTCTTTTTTTTTTTTTTTTGTTGTTGTATTTTGCGACAAAATTAATTTAGGTGTGTATGTTAAGTGAGATTCATGCCATCGGTTACTAGCATCATTTCTCTTAAAAATTAACTAATTATTATAAGGACCAACACCTAAAAGTGAGCAAATCATAACAACACAATAAAAAAGAAAAGAGGGAATACTTAAAAATGAGCTAAAATTGACGGGATTTGAAGTTTAAATTTCCCATAAATATTTGTTTGATTGTGATGATTTGATCCCTACATAAATTTAAAAAGGTTGATGAATTCAAACTATGTATCTAACGTAAGATTTTTTTTTTTTAAAAAAAATTTATTGATGAACAATAAGCCATTATTATAATGTACTCTTCTAAGATACTGCCTTGATAATTTCATTTCATTTCACAGTGCACTAGTTTGAAACTAAATAATATAAGAAGTTTCAAAGTTCATCAGATTGTAGAAAGAACTTGTATAATATTATTCCTTACGGTTCTAATTATAAGGATCCATTGACTTTTTTTTGGAGAATTCTAGAAAAATTCTCAAAAGCTATTTACATTACTTAATCATATCATATGTTGTGATTTATTATATTATATATTAGTTCTTAAGTCAAAAAACATAATTTAAAGAAAAACGATAAATTTTAATATTTTAAAATAATGTAGTTAGCTTTCTTAAGATTTTTTAGGATTCTCTAAAAAAGTCAATGGTCTTTATAATTAGGACTGGAGGGAGTATTGTATATTGCTAACTAAATGTGATGGAAGGAATAGTGATGGAGAAGAGAGAGAAAGAGGGCAATTAATTGATTTTGCAAAAATCATTTTAACCGCAAACTAACTTTTGAAGAAAAAATACCTAAACAAACCCATTTTTATAAAAACCATTTTAACCCCAAACTAACTTTTAAAGGAAATACATCAAAACACACCCATTTTTTGGGAAAGTCATTTTAACCCCAAATAACTTTTTTTATCTAAAACTAACTTTTTTTCAAAAGCTACCTTTTTATAACTTTTTTAAAAGCTACTTTTTTATAACTTTTTTAAAAGTTACTTTTTAGAGGAGAGAGAGAAACACTGATAAGAAAAAACTAGTGAATTCTATTACGGGATTTGTAAATCCTATTACTTATCTTACAAAATATTGCTATTGTTCACATCAGCAAATTTTAAAAACTTAATTTGGTCATAGTACCTTATTATCTTTTTGAAATATTAACAGGCCTTTTTAAATTTTGTAAATTCATATGGTATTTAAGTATCATTTTTTCTTATAATAATGTAGCTACCTTGATGATTTCATTTCATTTCACGGTACACTTGCTTGAAGTTAAATATTAGAAGAAGCTTCAAAGTTTATCAAATTGTAGAGAAAAATTGTGCAACATTATTGTAAAGCGCAAAAGAAAGAAGAGTGATATGGGAGAGAATGTCAGAATTTTTTTATTAAATAATCATTTAAAAGTAATATCATGGGGCCTACTAAATTTAAAAGTAATGTCAATCAGCACAATTAGAAGAAGTAGTATTGATGTCTATAAGAGTTTATAGGTATTTTTGTATAAAAAAAAAATATATGATGCCTTGTGCACATTTAGACATTTAGTAAAAGTATGTGGGCTTGGCAAAAAATATATATATTAACATTTTTCTCCTTTAACCCTAATATACATATATATATATATATTAGTTTTTTTTTTTAAAAAATACTTTTAGAAAATATATGATGTGTAGAAATAATAATATAATTAAGGAGTCAGAGGTTAAGGCGCATGTTTAAATGGGATTAATGTTTCTAATTCAGCATTGCCAATCTAAACTTTGAAATAAACAACCATATTCATATTCATCAGGTACAAATCGAGAGTTCTTGTAATATACATTCTCAAAATATATATTTAATTTTTGTGTATATGTTAAGTGAGAGTCATGTCATTGGTTACTAGCATCATTTCTTGTAAACATTAACTAATTATTATAAGGACCAATACCTAAAAGTCTAAAACAGAGCAAGTCATTTTCGGTCCACAGCAAATCATAACAATCCAATAAAAAAGAAAAGAACTAATGGGCCTGTTAAAAAAAAAACTCTATGGACAGGTAATTTGTAAATATTTTAAAGTTAAATTATACAAAACTCCCCTTAAACTTTGGATCAATTACAGATAATACTTGACCTTTTATTTTTTGATTAGAAGAACCCTGCCATTAACTAACTATTATCTTTTTAACGGAAATTAACACATTAAATTAATGGATGATACATGTCATTCTATATAAATTGTTAATTACAAATAACCCATTAAACTTTGATTAGTTACAAATAACCCCCTTGAACTTTGGTTAGAAACAAATAAGCCTCGTGACATTTCAAAATTTAAATTTATCTCACTTAAAAATTTCATTTATAATACTAAGAGTTAAAGTCTATTTTTTTCTCAAAAGTTGTCACAAAATTTTAATTTTGCTCAGAAAGAATGTTTTTAGCAATGTCACCTCAAAAGTTTTTAAAACGTAACAATTTTGCACTAGCAGTTGCCCGTATTAAGTTTGAAGGTGATAATAAATTATAATGAAAATATTAATAAATTTATTAAGATGATATATATAAAGACACATGATTTAATATTATAAATCAAATTTTTATGAAGTTAAATTTAAATTTTGAAATGTCAAGGGAGTTATTTGTAATTGATCAAAGTTTAAGGATATTAGTTGTAACTGACCAAAGTTCAAGGGAGTTATTTGCATTTAACAATTTATATAAGATGCGACGTCGGATGCCACATCTCATATATTAATCTAACATGTAAATTTCTGTTAAAAAGATAATGATTAACGACAATGTGCCTATAATCAACAAAAAAAAAGGTTAGGGGGTTAGATTTAAAAGGGGAGTTATCTGCAACTGACCTGAAGTTTAAAGGGGTTTTGTATAATTTAGCCATATTTTTACAAAAAATTTTTTAGGAACGGGGTTTGTTTTAATATTAATAATTAATTAGAGCATTTAGCCCTCAAATCACATGAAATTGATTTTACTGAAAAAAAAAATCTAGTGTTAGGCTTTTCTTTTTCCTTTTATTTTTGATAGAGTTCAAACTGTAAAGCTAAGCCCAGTGTCATTTGAAGGCCAACAAAAGTGCTCGTTGGTTCATAGAATCAAATGTAATGTAACACAATGTAATGTAATAATGATTCTATAAATTTGTTTGGTTTATTATTAATAAAAGAATATGCATATCTATAAAAAAATTTGGTTGGATTACAACTAATATGAGAATATATGAGAATAATATAATCAGAAACAAAATTAGCCTTTTTTACACATATATATATGTATAATGTACACCTTAGGTTTATCATAAGTTTTTGAATTTGTGCGGGATACATGTCACATTCATAATAATTTTTTAATATTAAATGGTGAAAATATTATGCCAGATACAAGAGTTCATGGTAATCTTTTAATATTTAATGGTGAGAATATTATTTAATGGGATATTTAATATTTTTAATGGTGTAATATATTTTTAAAAAATTTTTATTGGGGAAATATTTTTAATAAAATTATATTATTAATTAATATTTTTAATATTTAATGGTAGTAATTATCTAATATTTAAAAACATTAATGGGTGGGCACTTTGATCAAATTAAAAAAGTATAATTAATAATAGTGTCTTTTTCACTTGATTAATCACTTATATCAGTGTAATCATGATTATATCAAATTATGTAATTATGATTATATTTTGTAATCTGGTTTATATTATGTAAATCCAATCAAATGCGTATATTATATTAATATTATATGTAATCATCTCTCATGTAATCGAACCAAACAGGCAATAAATACTTGCTTATTTTAAGCATTTTAAAACACTTGTTCCCACAAAATTCTCCTCATATGCTTTTTTTTTTTTCTAACAGTCAAATAACTCTCAAAAGAACTAATGCAAAGATTCCATACTTTCAACTAAGTTCCTAAAATAAAAATTAGATAAATGTACAAAATGCATAAACTTCATTTTACTATCCATTCAATAATTTGTACAATGCGAAAATTGATTTGGCTATTTTTTATGGCAATAATTAATGAAGTATTTAGACTGGATTATCCCAATTATGTATTCTTTTTTTTCCTTGTTATTATTGGGTGCTTACCGGTTTTTTCTTTTAATTATAGGCACTAATAATTTCTATGTTTTTAATAATTTGTTATTTATGATTGATGTGGCGAAGTTGACTAAACAATATATAAGATTATTTAAAATAAAAAAATTAATTTATAAGAAATTTGTTTAGGCTCAGAACGAGTTTGTCTTTCTCTATCTTGCCACACCACCTTATGGAAGATTTCTTTTTCATCATAAAAAAAAAATATAAGTTTGAGATATGATAAGGTTATGTAACAAGAGAGAAATTAAAGTAAAATCATTCTTAAGCTGAATGATTTTTAGTGTAATATTTTGCTACATACTTTCTACAACAGAGGATTCGTGTATGTATGTATTTATTTTCCTGCTCTGAAGAGCAAATATATATTGAAGAAAGAGGAAACAGCGATCTAAGGTGAGAAAAAAAAAAAACCAGGCTAAAATTAACATAGAAGTGTTGCTAAGGCAAATGGAGGATCTTTATAAAAAAAAAAAGAAAAGGGCACATGGACTCATGGAGGATATATTACTACCTTGTAAGATTTCAATCAAACCATTTTTGGAAAAACATATCGAAGAACTCTTAATAATTGGCAAACAATGAGCCATTATATAATGTACTATCCCTTGCTTCTATCAAGAAAAATATGGGAGAAAAGAAAATTATAAAAGATTTTTTTTTTTGGGGGGCGTGGGGAGAAAATGGCATGTGGGGCCCACCCAATTTTCTAACAACTCTTTTCTCCCTGTGTGGAGAGATTTGGGGTGAGAAAGTCTATTGTCATTGCTACCCCTCTCTGTCACAGGCTCACAGCGAAGGATAGGCGCTATTTTTTTTTTTTTTCATGGGTCCTGGGGCTTTTGTTTTTTGTTTTTTTGGGATAAATTCTGGGCAAAGCTTTGGGTATATGAAAGTACTGGAATTTCCAAAGTTATTTGAAAGGAGTTGCCCCCTTTATATTATAAAGATTAATTTAAGTTTTTTTAGTTGCTCATTTCCTCTTTTTTTTTATAAAAAAATTATTATATTAAATTATCACTTGCTCATAAATTTAAATATTGGGCTTAAAAGAATTTAAATCATGTCCTAATATATATACTGTGAGAAATTAATTTAAATATATTTTTTATTCTTGCTTAAACACATTACCTTTTTCCCTTAAAATCATGATTTAAAATTAAATCCTTAAAATTTAATCTCATTCAGTATATTTTGTTGCTAAATAATTTGATTTTAAATTATTTCCTTATGATATTATTAATATGATGTTTCCATTGTGACATTTAATTTGACTTCAGACATAGATAAATTTTATAATAAAGATGGGGTATTTTAGTCATTCAGATGTATAACCATTTTCTTTTTTTTCTATTTTCTCTCATACATCCAAGCATAAGGGATGATAGTATTTTCTTTCTAGTTTTCTCTCCTTTTCATTTTCTTTCCTGCTATTTTCCTTCCTCCCAACTTTTCTTCCATTCCAAGCAGAGCCTTACGTTAATAATTTCATTTCATTTTATTTTACAGTACACTAGCTTGAAGCTAATTGATAGAACAAGTTTCAAAGTTCATCAAAAATTGTAGAGAGAACTTATGCAACATTGTTATAATAAATGGTGATGGAAGGAAGAGTAATGTGGAGAGACTGTCAGAATTTTTTATTAAATAATTATTTTAAAAAATACTGTGGGCCCCACTAAATCTGAAAGTAACATTAGTTAGCACAATTTAACAAAGTGGTATTTTTATGGGCTTGGTTTCTCTCCTTTGTCCTTTCCCATCTTTTTCTCTTAGTTTTCCTCTTTTATCGTTAGATTAATATCTCGGTCCATATTTAACATTTTATACAAATGTTATTTTATTTTACTATAAATATATATTTTTTTTGGTACAAGACACAAAATAAATTTGAATTGTTAAAATTATTTTGTATCTTTTAGATACATATAATAATGTTTTTATAAGATGTTAAATCTAGACCGTTGAAATCTTGATTTAACGGTGAAAAAGGAAAAAGAATAGGAAAGGGTGAAGAAGATAAACCAAATCCGTAATTTTATCTAGTTTAGAAGAATTGATAGACATTTTTATATCCAAAGAAAATATACAATGCCTAGTACACATTTTAGAAAAAGTATGTGGCCTTGACCAAAAGAGAAGTATATAAGCATGGCCAGCTGTCCTTCCTATAGAGGAACCCACAATGAGCGGAGGATTAGTCCTTGGCCTACCGGGTTGGGGGATACCTTGCGAAAGCAAAAAAAAAAAGTATATAAGCATTTATCCCGCTTAACCGTAATATATATTTTACAAAAAATGCTTTTTGATATCTGTGCGAGAGAAATTAAGCTGAAGTAAGACATGAAAATAATAATATAATGAAGGAGTCAGAGGGTTAATTAAAGCGCAGGTTGAAATGGTATTAGTGTTTCTAATTTAGCATTGCCAATCCAAACTTTGGAATAAACAATCATATTCATATTCATCAGGTACAAATCAAGAGTAGTTCTTTTAATAAACATTCTCAAGTTACAAATTTAAATTAGGTGTATATGTTAAGTGAGAGTCATGTCATTGGTTACTAGCATCATTTCTCGTAAAGATTAACTAATTATTATAAGGACCGATGCCTATAACTGAGCAAATCATCATAACAATCGAATAAAAAATAAAAGAACTAAAGGGCCTAATTAATAATGAGCTAAAATTGTAGGGATTTGCATATTAAATTTCACATAAATATTTTTTTGATTGTAATGATTTTGATCCCTACATAAGTTTTAAAAGGTTGTTCAAATTATGCATCTAACGTAAGGAAATTTTTGCAATTTGTAAATATTTTTATAAATAGCTTTTTAGAAACGGGGTTTGTTTTAGTATTAACGATTAATTAGAGATTTTATGTTAGAGATTTTAGCCCTCAAATAACCTGAAATTGATTTTACTTAAAGATCTAGTGTCAGGCTTTTTTTTTTTTTTTTATTGATAGAGTTTAAACTTTAAAGCTAAACCCAATGTGCTTTGCAGGCCAACAAAACTAAGTGCTTGTTTATTTTAGGCTTTTCAAAACACTTGTTTGGATAAAATTCCACTCATATGCTTATTTTTTAAACCATAAAACTACTTTCAAAAGAACGAATGCAAATATTTTATTCTTTCAACTAAGTTCCTAAAATACAAATTAGATAAATGTACCAAATACATAAATTTCATTTTACTATTGATTCAATTATTTATGCAATGCGAAAATTGATTTGACACAATATTTTTATGACAATAATTATCGAAGTACTCAAACTGGATTATCCCAATTATATAGTATTATTTTTATTTTTATTAGGTGATTGCCATTTTTTTTATTATAGGCACTAATAATATTTTTTTTTGTAAGATAGGCACTAATATATATTTTCTATGTTCTTAATTTGTTAATTATGATTACAATATATACGATTATATAAAACATAAAATAAAATTATGAAAAATTTGTTTAGGCTAAGAACGAGTTTGTCTTTCTCCTATGACACCATTTTATCATATATGACATTTATATTCTTTCAATGTAAAGTAAAATTATTCATAAGGTTAAATGATTTCACGCTTTCTCCTCTGACATATGAAGTCCACCTTATCAGCGATTTCTTTTTCCTTATGAAAATATGAGCATCAAATATGATAAAGTTATAAAACAGGAGAGAAATTAAAGTTAAATCGATCTCTAGTATAATATTTTGCTAAATACTTTCAAAAGTACGGGATATATGTTTTTTCTTTAAACTTTTTTTCCCCTCATAGCTGGTGATCCAAATATTTCTGCTTTACAGAGTAAATATTTATTGAATAAAGAGAAAAAAGTGATCTAAGGTGAGGAAAAAAAAGGCTTGCTAAAATTGAAATAGAAATGTTGATAGGGCGCAAGGAGGAGGAGAGAATTTGAAGAAGAGCACTGACATTGATTGAAGTCAATATAATCAGGTCATGCCCCATTTATATTAATTTTTAAGAATAATTTTTACGATTTACAAAGTAAGTATGTGAGATAAGTTCTATCTCAACTTGTGAAAAAGGGCTTTTGAAACCTAAGTCAAAGTTGGGGTCAAATGATACATTAGTTAATGTTGCTTACAAGCAAAATGTAGTTTAGAACAGAAGCATCCCTCTAGTTCTTTTTGTAATTGGCCAATAATGACCCATTATTGTAATGTACTCTAAATGTACACTACCTTGGTGATTTCAATTTATTTCTTAGTGCACTAGTTTGAAGCTAAATGACAGAAGAAGCTTAAAAGTTTATCAGATTGTAGAGAGAACTTATACAACATTATTGTACATTATTAAGGGAAAATTGTGATTATGTCTCAACTAAGAGTTGATAGGCATTTTTGCATCTAACGAAGCTTAACACACATTTGGAAAAAGTACATGTGCTTGACAAAAAAAGAAAAAGTATATGTACATTTTTGTCCCTTAACCCTAATATATATCTTATTAGAGTTAAGGTGCTTAAATGACTTTCCACTTTTCCTAAAGTGCAAAAGTAACCATCAACAATTTTGTGAAGCAAAAGTAATCATAAACATTATAAAAGAAAGCAAAAGTAACCCCGTCCATTAATGGCTTTACTATAATATTTAAGATGCTAAAATAACCATTAACTTATAACAAAAATGTAAAAGTAACCATAATTGTTTTTTTGGATGATGCAAAAGTAGCTAAAAGTTGACTTGTTGAACATTAATTCACAAGTTTTTATATTGCTTATACAAATTGAAATATAAAAGGATTTTAATTGTGAGATAACTAGAGGTGACATGGATTATTCCAACCCTACTATATACATATGTGATCTTCCACCACCTTCTAGTTTTCTTTTCAAACATCATACTTTATAATCTACTTAATGTTGGTTGTTAACTTTTATATTATGAGTATTTTATTAATTTGGGAATTAAAATAGTAAAAGCCAAATAAAAACTTATGAATTAATATTTAAAAAGTTACTTTTTTATTCTAACGAAAATGATGATGTAAAAGAAATTTGTCACTCAAATTTTAAAAGCTAAAATATCTAACATGAATACCAGCCTTTAAAAGATTGTGATCACAAATGTTAAAGCAATCTCACAACTAACACTAAGTAGATTTTAAGGTAGAATGTCTGAAAGAAAAATTAGGAAACAATGGAAGATCGTATATGTATATAATAGGGTTGGGATAATCTATGTCTCCCCTAGTCATCTCATAATTAAAATCCTCTTGAACTCTAACTTACATAAGCAATATAAAAACTTGTAAATTAATATTCAAGAAGTCAACTTTTAGTTATTTTTGCATCTAAAAAAATTTTATGGTTACTTTTGCATTTTTTGTATAAGTTAATGATTATTCTATCACCTTAAAATGTTATCGTTAAAAGAGCCAACTAATCACCCAAGAGGGGGTGAATTGAGTGTTTTAAATTTTTCGATTAAACTCAAGAACACAAGAGTTTATACTGGTTCGGTCCAACTCCTGACTTACGTCCAGTTCTCAGTCACCACTGAGTTCAACTATTCCCCAAGATTTAAACTGGGCCCTTGGCGCCACAATACAGACTCGATTGACTCTTAAGGATCACTCCCCCTTACAAAGCTCAATCCAAGTCCCCTACTCAAGGTTCCCAACCAACCTCGAGTATCTCTCAAGTGTAGAGATAATGAACAATTAATACTCTCTCAAAAGAGTTGAATGATGATAACTGAAGCTCACAATGAAATTAATGATACAATAAATGCAACACACTCAAAACTTAATGACTCATATTGATAGCGCAAAGAGTTAGTTGCTCGCTATAAGTGCTGTGTATTTATAGCTGAGGAATTCTATGTCCGTTGATATATTCGTTAGACTCAAATTTGTATTCGTTGACATTGGTGCATTCCTCTGGTCATTATCCGTTGAAGAATTTTCCTTCTTAGTCATAAATATGCCCGTTGAGATTGTGGAAGAAGAGGAATGAAGACTTTAGCCATTTTGGGTAAAAGGCATTTAGTGCTTCTGACACATTGTTTACTTTATTTGATTTGAGTTTTAAACTTCTCCAGATGATTCACAACCTGTTCTTTGACACTAAATAAACTATTAGCAAGGTTTAGAATCAAGTGAGTATCAATATAATAAGTATAAGAGTGAATTAAAGACTGACGCTACGATGCTCTATTTTTTGAAAAAGCTAACTACAGAATTTACCTTGAGGTTGAAAAGTAACCTTGAGGTCACAATAAATTTTTAGTGAAGGACTTAGAACATTTCATGCTTGTTCCCTTGAGGTTAGAAATCAATCCTTGAGGTTTCATGTTTTAAAATTAGAGCATGTGAAAATGTACTTACCACCCTCGAGCTTAGAATATTTACTCAAGGCTAATCTCTCTTGCTAGCTTTTGAATACAAAGGCAGTTTACTTAGTAGCCTTGCAGGTTTCTTCAGTGGCCATCATTTCCTCAAGGATATAGGCTTCCCTCGAGGTTACTTCTCTTGTCAGGTTTTGAATTGCACTGCCAGGTTCCAAGGTTGCCTTGCACCAACTATAAGTTGAGAAACCAGAGGAACCTCTTATAGCATATTACAACTCAGGTCGCGACGACAATAACACTAGGTCGCGACTTCATCTTGCAATTTGCCAGGAATCCCGTTTTCTTGAGGGAGACCACGAGGATCCTCTTGCTGCCAGTTTTCAAGATGCACTGTCAGGTTCTTCTTCACCCTGGCTTCAAGGCAATTTAGGTTGTGACTATAGGGAGTGCAAGTTGCGACATAATCAACCAGAGAATACTTGATCTGAACTAAGGTCCAGGTCGCGACAAGCAAGAAGACTATGTCACGACTTGCTTAAT
>JBAGKO010000002.1:11416151-11428013 GCA_037177275.1 Acacia concinna | reverse complement strand
TTTTAAATCCTAGGACTAGAGTTATTTGTGGATTTGTTACATAACAGAATCCCTTCCTTGTATATTATAAATACCCACTTGACTCATTAATAAATGTATCGGATGATTTGAGTCCAGAAACTCCATAACAGTACCTATGATTCTCAACGTAAATGAAGGGAAAATCCACTCTAGTTGACAGAGATGCTCCTTAGAGAAGACAGGGTTACATCTCTCCTAGATAGAAGATCAGATATATGGCATTGTTAGTATGTCTAGGGCAACCTTGTTACTTGGAGGAATGAAAAGAAATTGGTTGTTGCTTCAAATAGCACTGAAGCTGAATTTAGAGATGTCGATTATGAAATTGGTAAAGAGATATGGTTAGGGGAACTTAAACTCTCAACTTTAGCATCCATGAAGTAATTATGTGAGCATCAAGTGTAAATAAGGATTGTAAAGAAGCTGGTATATATCATGACAAAGCAAAACATATCAAAATTGATTGGAATTTACAAGGGAGAAATCATTGAAAAGAAGCATAAAAATTCATTTTACCATCTTACTCAACACTTGTAAGGAAGTGGCCCACTTTCTCCTTGAATGAGGAACTCTCGCCTTTAGTAAAAAATTCACAAAGCCAACAATGGAACTTTGTATGCGATGAGTAACAATATGTGAAGGATCCTGACGATTTGGATTCTTGTCAACCATAATATATGAAAAAGGGACACATGCCTCAAGCATCTGACAGATTCGTTTGCTAGTTAGTCTACTACCAATCTGCTTCACATACAAAAAGGGAGAGTCAAGGAAGATAAGTAGACAGAAATAATCATGATGAGCATTAATATATATACGTGCAGGAAAGCACCCATTGAAAGAAATAAAGATATGCAAACAACAAGAGCCAAAAAAAAAAAGCTTCATCAATACGATATACCTGAATAACCACATCAATATCTAACCATCCTCTGACGGACTTGGACAGTAGAGCATGATCAAGATGATCAACAAATAAAAAGTTTCCTTCAATATCAGGAAAAGAAGTCAAATAGTTCCTTAACCGCAGTCCAGAAAGGATATCTGCTACAACAGGCCACCTGAGGTGTTTAACCAAGTGAAGAGCAGCCCATATCTCATCCTCCATATGGATTGCACCAATGACAAGAAGGCCATTTTTGGCCCTTAGAATCAAACTTAGAACGTCAAACAATTGGCCAGTTGCATTATTAAATCTACAAGACTGTTGCATGTGAATGTACTTTGTGTATGGTTCAGCATTGGTGATCCAAAAGTCTAAGCCTTTTAAACAGCTTGATTTCCATTCGCTGGGACTGTTTTCCAATGGCTCTCTGAAAGGGCAGTTAACATGGACTGGACCATATGGTGTAGAAGTAGCCCAGTGAACAGCAGAATCTAGAGTGGTAAGTACCATCTTTGCAGCAATCTGATCTGTGGGTGTAGGAAGATTGAAGAAATACCTCACAAAAGAACCAAAGTGGTTAACCTGCAAAGAAATTTAAGAATGTGTACCTTCAGTAACCAAGGCAAACATGAATATTGATATTCCCTAATTCAGAGCAACTAATCTATGCAGCATTGCAACTATTTTTTTTTTACCAAAAATTTATAAAAAAAAATCAAAAAAAAAACTACACTTTCTGTTGGCAAATAACAACAGTAGAATATGTTTGGACACAAGAATTTGACTGCAGAAACAAGCCTCAATTTAAAATTTGACAAAATATAGCAAGAAATGAAAATGGAATGAAGTAAAAGTTAGAAGGGTAAGTCATTCAAAATTCTATTACAATAAATAAACTAAATGCATCTTTTTTTAGGCGCACAAATAAATAAAATCTAGATGAAATATAAACCATACCACTTTCAACATCAAACCACAGGCAAGATATTGTCTAACAGTAATACATAGTAGGACTTGTAAATATCAGCATCTCTTAAAGGCCCCAGGTTCAGGTCCAATACGGCAGATTTATTGGAGGCAGATATGCTATCCTCATCATGAGAATCCAGCAGACCAGAAAATAAATCAATAAATGCCACACCAAATAAGAATATCCGTAGCTTTTACCTGGTAAATGGCCTGGTTTGCTCCACATTCCTGCAGCTCTGGAGGTCGATCAGCTGTAAGTAAAATAAGTGGTACAAAATCTTGACTAGCCTCCACAACCTGCAAGACAAAAGTAAACTGATAAGAAATCAAAATTCAAAACAACTATTCGTATACGAATCTCTTTTTATTTTGGCAAGAATTTGTATCTGAATCTTGACAAACATGGGTAGCATATTCCTCAACAAAAAAGAAAAAGAAAAAATCCTGGAATCAAAGGTACAAATAATGAGGAAACAAAAACCTAATGAAATAACACAGTCAAAACAAAAACTAGAATACCCAGAAAAAGGATCAGCCTCCCTTCTAAGAATAAAACTCTTCGATAAGAAATGCTTTGATGGAAGTCCACAGATTGAAAGAACAAGACATGAAATAAGAACATAATGCTTTTAAGATAATAAGTGAATTGTTAGATATTGTAATGACTCCTAGAATTTCTTGTAATTTAATAGTTGACCCTTGTTTAGGGATAAAAGCAAGTCATTATCCCTAATACATGGGTCAACTAATCATTGCAATAAATCCAAGGAATCATTACAATAATTACAATATCTAGCATATATCAGTGTCATTAAAAAGTTGATTTAAACTCACAGCAGGAAGAAGATTTGAAACTGCAGTCCCTGATGATGTTATGACTACTGCTGGAATGTGAGATCCTCTTGCATATCCAACAGCATGAAATGCGAGTGAGCGTTCATCAAAACATGGAATACATGTTATCAGTGCATGGCTAGATGCAGCAACAGCAAGAGGAGAAGACCTTGATCCAGGAGCTATACAAAAATACTATAACAAAAGGCACTCAGAATACTTCATGATGGGGACAACTGAAGCATAGGAATTTACCACATCACTTACAGTCAAACCAAGTCGTGAGCATTCTTCAATAATAAGTGATGCCCAAACAGCATTGATATTGGCACTTTCTTCCAGTGAGTGATACAATTTATTTGCTTGATCTAGCTGATAGTAGAAAGAAACACAACCTTAACAATCTTCAGCCAAGTTTGATCCTTCTAGCATTCTTAAACTAAGTCCACAATGCGTTTTGTAATAAGATAGTCTATAAACTTTAGAGTAGATATATTACCATTAGCCAATGAACAATAAACTTAAATATGAAGAGTCAAACTATTTGCACCAGTGCAGCGTGGCAACTTTTAGTAAGTACAGCTTTACAGACACAGATAAATCAAAATATGCCATGCTGCTCGTGTCTTAATAGATTAAAAATCGTGAACAGCTATCATTACTAAATTACATATGATATCTGTATTAAATATTCCAGTAAGAAGCAGTGACAATCTGGCTATTAGGGTAGACGATGACAAAGCGGGGAGTTCCACAAATTGTTAACAGTTTAGTATTGCAGATAAAGATTGCAAACTGTATTTGTATTGACCTATTAGGTTTGACGAAGGCATGTCACTTGGTTCTTTTCAAACAATAAAATGGCAATGCGTTGGGCATCCAAATGTAATTGGACCAAAAAGCTAGTCATTGAGGTGGGAAAATCAACCTTCTTAAGTAACACAAAATATATCTTACTACTCAATATGGGATTTAGACGTTTCACAGTACCTTAGTTTTGATATGAAGTTGTAAAATGAATGTAGTAGGAAATTAGGGATTTAATTGGCACATTTAATGACGTCATTGCTGTGTTGTGCCTTTTGTTGAGATTCTGTTTTCTGTTATTGCTGTTAGGTTGTTAACACTAGTGCCTTAATAATTCCTCTATATAAATAAGAAGAGGAGGGCTCATGTAAGTCAGTCTTTGACATTTTGTTAGTAAGAATACAGATTAGAATTCTCTTCCATTCCCTTCTCTTCTATTCTCTTCTCCTCTAATTCTCTCTATTCTCCTCTGCAATTCTCTCCCAAATCCCTCTTTCCTTCTATCTTAATCCCTAAAAATCATATTCAGATTACAAAAACAGCATCATAGTCTCTCCATCATGAGTACAAAGATAAGGCGATAAAGGATCACCCTGTCTCACACCACGTGTAGGATAAAAACCATCTATTGTTTCCCCATTCCAGAGTAACTGTATCTTTGGAGAAGAAACACAAGAACGGATAACATCATATAATATCTCTGGTATACCCAGGTCCTTCAAACAATCAAACAAGAAGTTCCAATTAACACGATCATATGCCTTTTCAAGATTAATTTTGATTGCCATAAATCCATGTTTTGTTTTTAGATTCTTCATTGAGTGAACAATCTCCTGCACTAGGATGATATTATCAGCACTTTGACGACCTTGCACAAAACTGCACTAATTTGGAGCTACCACCAATGGCATGACTGGCTTCAATCTATTCAAAATCACCTTTGTGATGATTTTATATATAACATTACATAAACTAATTGGTCGAAAATCACGAATCGTTTTAGGATGATCAACTTTTGGAATTAAAACAATCCGTGTATAATTTATATTCCGGATCCAATCAGGATATACAAAAGCTTTCTTCACACTTTCTATCACGGAAGGGCCTACTATCTCCCATTGGCTTTGATAAAATAAAGGATTCAAACCATCAGGACCTGATGCTTTTAGAGGCCCCATATCGAATAAGGACCTCTTAATCTCACCTTCTTCCACCGGTCTTCCTGATAATTGCTTATAACACGTGTCTATCTCTGGATAGGAACACTTGAAAAAATGAGAATCTAAATGATCCTAATCATCAGTATATAAGTTTTCAAGGAATCTCCTTGCCATTGTCATAATTTCCCAGCATCATATGACCATTATCTTGAGTCAAGCTTTAAAGCTTCAATTCTATTACGTTGTCTTGTTGCATTAGCCATGGAATGGAAATACCGCGTGTTCCTGTCACCTGGAACATACTAGCTTGCTCTTGAGTATTGAACCCACATAACCTCCTCTCTTTCTAAAATTTTGTCCAGTTCTCCCCACAATTCCTACTTTAATTTTTCCAAGTAAATCGACGTACACATCAAAGAAAATTTTGAATTTATACCATCCAACCGTCTATACAATTTCTCCTTCAAATAGGATAAATTCCCAAAAACTTCCTTATTCCATTTCTTCAAATCTGCAGTAAAATCACTAACAGACCCACACCAATCTGAATCCATCTACCAATGTGATTTTACTAAATGGCCGATTAACCCTTCTGTGGCCATTCCCTGGTTCAGTATCTAGAAGAATAGGGCAATGACCAGATTTATATTTAGGTAAATGTGTCACCTTTGCATTATTAAATTTCACAAGCCAAAAACTATTTACCATAGCTTTATCAATTCTACTTTGATTTGTACTATTACCCCAAGTATATCGTGGACCATTAAAGTTTGTATCAATCATACTATTATCATCAATCTACTTCACAAAATCTCTACCAATCCCACCATCTCTTCGAGTACTTCTACTCCATCTATCTTCAGGGTGCAACACTGCATTAAAATCACGAATTACAAGCCAAGCTCCTCCAAAAGAACTATGAACATTAGAGAGAGAATTCTATAGTTGGCGTCGTGAATTAATATTGGGAGTCCCATAAATAATTGTTACAAACTACTCATCCAAACCCCCTCTATTAATCACCCCATGCACAAATTGATCTCCCGCTTCCAAAACGGAAAAATCAATATTTGGACTCTAAAACACCCAAATACCACCACTAAAACCTCGTACTTATACTCTATACTTATTATTCCATCCAAACTTTCGAGCCAATATATTAGTTCGAATACTTGTTTGTCTAGGTTCCAAGAGAGCAAATAAATCATAAGTATTTAATTCCATGACTCTTAAGTCACAAATGAAGTCTAGGCCCTGCATGCACCACCTAAAACCCTTCCACCAGCCATGAATTTTTAATTTTCTACCCCTGCTATCTGAACAAAAGAAGAATCAGTACCATCATCTTGCCACCCAAGCCTCTTGGCTAAATTAAAATCGAAAAAGTCAGAGGTACTCCCATTGTCTATCAAAACTTGGAGACTCTTGCGACCCACAGTAGCAAGAATTCGCATGGCAATATTTGATTCGTCTCCATTAATAGCATGCAGTGAAAGTAATGGAGTTGACTCATCCTCTTGTGGTGTATGCTGTGCTTCGAGTTCCAGTGATTCATCAGGTTCATCTTCAAGTTCAATGAAGTGTAATTGCATTTTATGCCTTTGAGGACATTTATGATCTCTGGAAAATTTTTCATGGCAGAAGAAGCACAGATTTTTGGCTCTATGGTCGGCCTCTTCTTCAGCCGAAAGTGTTTTTGGCGCCTTGTTTCCCCATTTCTGTGAAGACATACCAAATCTTGAAGTTGACGATGTGGATTTATTATTCGACTGGGGCCCGCCACTAAGGAGAGCACTTTCGTAATTATTTGATACACTATAATTCCCTGTACTGTCCATCCCCGACGAAACCAGCGATGAAGCACAAGAGATAGACGGCAGTGAGGAATTCGATGGGGTTGGGTCTGTGGTTTTTTTTTTACTATATTTCTTGTCGCGGGGTCCAGAGTTTGTAATTTCTTGCATTCTCGCAAGTGATTTGGCATCGAGCAACGTCCGAGGGCGAAACATCCTAACAGGTCCCGATATTTCATCTTGAATAAGGGAGAGATATGCATCAACTAGAAGGTCTTCAAAGAGGTCAATCTTTGCCGAGGAGCATTGAATTCCTGTAATGTTCCCCACCGTCCAAGGCGGAGGAGGTCACCCATCGGGCTTTCGAACAGTGGTCTAAAGCATTCTTTCAACTCGGTTATGTACTCGTCCCACTACAGAAGTTGATTTCGCCACCGTTTAGCCTTCGCAACATACCCTTTAAAAGCGTCTTCATCGGGGTGCCGTCAAGCTCGAAGAACCGTTCACATCGTAAAATCCATGAGGATACGTCTGTGGGAGTAAACCGAGGAAACTCCATCTTAGTGTATTGAATATGGCATCCCTGTCCATTATCAGGTTGCTGATGACGAAGAACAAGATTTTTGCCATTTCATGGGCGATCTTGAGGGACAGCCAGCCAACTGCGAGCGTCTGAAATTGGGTAGAGATCCCTTCCATGCGTTCTTGCAACCCATTGTTCTGTTCTTGAAGCTGAGTGATACCTCGTGGCACCTGTCGGAATGATTCGAGCGTTCCTTCAATAACCTGGAAACTTTCTTCCAATTCTTGGGTTCTGGTATTTTTCGCCATGAAGAATTACAGCGAGGTATGCGAGAGTTTGGCTGAGAATCTTTGGCTCTAGATACCACTTGATAGGGAATTGTAGAAGAAGAAGCGAGTTGGAGGGATAATGAAAGAATTCAGAAATCTTTATTGATTTTCCAATATGGAGTTCTCGTGAACCAGTACAAGTCAGTTGACAAAATCTGTAGCTCTGGAATTAAGGGATTAATATATATAGACATCCCATTCTTATGTATTACTAATCAGTCTAGTATCAGCGGCCCAACTGATCCTAGTTGGCCCACTAATTCTAGTTAGGCCCAACTCAATGAAATAGGGGAAATAAGAGGGATTAGGGATTTCTAATCAATTAACAATAACATATCATTTAGTCTTTTCCTTTTAAAAAATACATATCATATTAACTAATTTAACTAATTTATTTAATCTAATTAAATTAGTTAAATATATATTATATTAAGAACACACGGAGTGTGATATCTTTTTAAAGCTTCATCTAACTGTTTTTTTTGGATAAAAAAGCTGCATTTGATTGAGAGCATATGAATTTAGTGGTTGTTACATCTTTTGCTCAAGTCATTTTCTATTTGATATTACGTCAAAGGTAATAATGGAACAAAATGATTGAATTGGAATGAAATATATAGAACAGGTCATCTTAAAATTCAACTCAACGTGTGAGGGCATTTTTAAGGCAGGATTAAAAATTCAATAACAAAGGTCAAATATTGAGGAAAGTGATTCTCTTGTGGGACTTTTAATTGGTTGGCGCAAGAGAAGCTTTTTACAAAATTTGCATTATCGTTATCATCATACTCCCTTCTAAGAGCACTTCAATTAAATCATGAAATTAAAACAAAACAATAAGAAATAGTTAAATATAATAATTATGTAGGAAATTTAATCTTTTTCCATAAATGCCTTTATGTATGAATGTGAGATAGAGTAACAATGATAATTGGGAAAATGCATTTGCTACCCTTTTGTTGTTTTTAACTAATATTAATTGACTAATTAATCCACACAATTTGATAATTGGGAAAATTAATCTTTTGGTCTTTATAGTTTTGACTAAATTGTAACTCAATGTAACTCAGTCCTATAGTTTTAATTTGGTTGTAACTCAGTTTTTGAACTTTGATTCACTACAACTTAATCCCGATAGTTTTGATCACTTTATAATTTAGTCTTTATATTTAAGAATAAAGGTCAGGGACTACATTATAAAATGGTCAAAACTATACAGACTATTGCAATGAGTCAATTTTTAGGGATTATGTTATAATCGAGTTAAAACTATATGGAGTGAGTTGCATTAAGTTAAACTATAATGACCAACAAATTAATTTTCCCTTGATAATTTATAACTTGGGTAGTATTAGCAGTCCATACTTTCTATTGTGGACAAACTAAAAACGATGGATTATGTGTGGCTGTGTGCCAAACTTCAATTGCTACCTATGTTTAATCAGGAAGGGAGTAACTAATATTATCTCCGATTTTAAATATAAGATCCATTTTTGTGATATAAAAATGAGTTTTATATTTAGGACCGGAGGAAGTATGAGCAAATGCACTGACACGCGCCCACACATACACACTCAATCAGGCATGTTTGGGCGCATACCCAATTGTCTGATGCAACCCGGTTAAATGATGGCAAACATTTTAAAGAAAAAAGAAGTGATGTTTGGGGGATGATGGGATGAATCTGATGGATTGGATGAATCGTATATTATGTTATAAGCACCAACATGGTGCTTCTTCATTCGATGTGAGTGTCGCGTTTGAGTTAATTTTTTTAAAAAATTTTTTGTTATAATTTATTCTCTTCGGTCTTAATTATAAGATCTAGTTGACTTTTTAAAGAATTTTAAGAAATTTAATTACATTATTTTAAAGCATTAAAATTTATCATTTTTTTCAAACTATTTTGTTTGACTTATGAATTAATATATAATATGATAAGTTACTACATATGATATAATTATGTAAATTATATTGTTTCCTTGATTTCTCTAAAAAGAAGTTAACTGGGTATAATAATTAAGACCGGAGGTAGTATAAATATCACAATATATTTACATGGGAGTAAGACTTCCTCTTGCCCTAATTATAAGACCCAATTAGTTTTCTTAGAGATTAAGGAAGCCAAAAGAGTCAACTAGGTCTTATAATTAGAACTGAAGGTAGCATAAATATCAAACTATATTTAGATGTAATAAGACTCCCTTCGGTCTTAATTATAAGACCTAGTTAGTTTTTTTTGAGAGGTTGAAGAAATCTAAAAAGTCAACTAGGTCTTACATAGGACCGGAGGTAGTGTAAATATCATACTATATTTACATGTAATAAGACTTCCTTCGATTCTAATTATAAGACCTAATTGGTTTTTTTTAGAGATTAAGGAAGCCAAAAAAATCAACTAGGTCTTATAATTAAGTTCGGAAGTAGTATAAATATTACAATATAGTTACATATAATAAATCTCCCTCTAATTTTAATTATAATATCTAGTTATCTTTTTTTAAGTCCCTCTTTATATACAGTTTTATTCATTTAACCATGTTATTAGTTATATGCCTTTTAGGTTTTTTATTTGTTTATTTTTATGAAAATTTATTTTCATTTTTCTGCTATGATTTTTATATCATTTTCAGTAATTTCCCATCAAAAGTTACTTTTAAAAATTTTAACTAAACAAGTTTTACTTTTATACAAATTACTTATAAATCACTTATGCAATATTTATTCAAAATACAAGTTGATGATCCAATTTTACTTTTATCTAATTTTTCTTTTTCAAAAGTTACTTTTTCAATCTTCAATATAAACACAGCCTTAGTTGATATTGTGCACTGGCTACTTATTTCCAACCGCTAGCTAGTTGCTTGCCATCATCCAAAAGAAAACATAAGCATGATTGTATGGTTCTAGAATTGTGTGGGAGAGAGGGAGAGGGGGAGGGGGAGAGAGATGGAGGGAGGGAGGGAGAGAGATGAAATGCAACTTTTTTATCATTATTACGACAAAGCACAGACCTCATACAACGATTACATTATGGCTTCTAGACATTGGAAAGAACATTAAAACTAAAACTAAGTGACCTGAAGAGACTGTTAAAGAGTAAAAGAAAAAGTAAGAAGAAGAAGAAGGAAACACAGGCCATTGATGAACTGAAGAGATCAACCTAATTAAAAGACTCTTTGTCATTTGTTGTGATTTATATGCTTATTGGGCTTTCAGGATCATTGAGAGCTGCAATGGCTGCTTGGATCTTTATCTCTACGACTTCTTTTTCTCCTTCATCCGCCTGAAAATAGCATAATGCATGTGAACAAATAATTTTTATTTATTTTTTATATATTTTTTTATTGACTATGAAATACGTGAGAATTTTAGTAAAATTGAAAGGATATGTGCAAGTATGATTTAATCTTAAAATAATGCTCCCTGTGGCTTTAATATATGATAAATTTTGGGAGTTAGTCTTATTCCAAAATATAAAACATATTTTTTATATTTGTTAAACCTTTTATTTTAGATTGACCATATTTATACTCCCTCTATAATTATTAAATAGGAGAGAGAATGAATGAATTAAGAAATATGACTATAGTGTTTTAAAAAATATATGTCATATTAACTAATTTTTAAGAAATATGACTAGGATATTTTAAAAAATGTATATCATATTAATTAATTTGTACATGTCATTTTAACTAATTTAACTAACTTCTTTAATCTAATTAAATTAGATAAATATGTCTTATATTAAAGATATTGCGTGACAAGAAGTATACATGTACTTCCTAATATATTTTTCATCATAAGATAAGGGGACAATACATATATATTATTTAGATTTCTTCTAGATCTGTATTAATTATTAGTGTATCAACTACAGCTAGCATTGGATTCAAATTTCTTGCTAAACCAGCTATGATTATGACACTTTAGTATCTGGCACGTTAGAACCCAGTTTTATTTTGTAATTGATGTGACATATTGCGTCGGCCAAATTAATATTAATCCATAGTTAATTAATAATCACATACGAATTTATAGTATCTCATAAATTTAAATGTTCTCAGTATATTTCTAAGCACTAAGAAGATACAAATCCGAATGAAAGCTATAGAGATGTAATGTGCATGGGTGAAATGGCTGAAAATCTAGTACATAATGTATTTTACAGGCAAACATTTGGAAATAGGAATTATAAGCTCCAAATAGCTTAAATGATTAGATCATATTCTATTTGTAGCGACTGGTATGTATGTCAATTATTAATTAAAATAATTAGGAAAAAATTAAATGTTTTACTTAATTAGATGTCAGTTTACATAACTTTGTTGATAGTAGCTTTAATTTAAATTATTTATTTGGTTAAATTGTAGTTGTAGGACCTCCTAACTTGTATAGATTATTCTTAATTTGATCATTAACAAATTATATATTATAAATTTCTTGAAATTTAAAATTTGTAACCCCATACAGCTAAGTGATGGTGTTTCACTAGCATGGGGAAACGTGTTATGACATTAATCTATAGATAACCTTAAGC
>JBAGKO010000002.1:11379274-11403478 GCA_037177275.1 Acacia concinna | reverse complement strand
AAATTGTTATTTTCTTGTTTTGAAATTGATTTATGATGTATCATTGATACAACTTATTGTAATGTATTTTGGATTCAATTAAGTTTTATATGATTTGTTTTCTATTTAAGCTTAATAATATTGTTGCTGAAATATCTTCTAATTTTCTGTAAAAAAAAGAATCAGGCCTCTTAACAGGCCTAGCCCAAGCCAGGCCTTAGAACAGGTCAGGCTCAGGCTGTGCTAATAGGCTTATATCAGGCTACAAGCCAAGCATATGCCTGCTTGATACAGACCAGGCCGGGCCTGTTTAAGCTAAAGCCTGGCCTAACCTATTTCCATCCATACACACAAGTTGTTCTTGGCGTGAATGATTTGCACAAATCATTTTTGTTAAGAATGATTTTGCATGTATTATTGTGATAATTATTTTTTTCATATAATATTTTACTAATTATTTTTACTGTTTATCACATTTTAATAAAAAAAAAAAGCCAACATATTTGTGTGTGTTAATTTTTTAAAAAAAGAATAAATTGATAAGAAGGAGAAGTACGTTCTGTACCCCAACAAGCCATGAGACAGTGGCATGATAGAGATGCAAGCACAAATTCAACACAAAAGAAAAATTAAGGGAGAATTTCAATAAAGAACTGTAGTTAGGAATTAATATCAGCACAGTCCATAAATAAGTGAATGAGTCATATAAACATGGACTTTTTTGTTCATACAGCCCATTCACTTGTTTATGGGCTGTGTTGATATTAATTTCCAACTGCGGTCCTTTACTGAAATTCCCCCAAAAATTAATAGCAACATTTTGATCCAATTTTTAAACTTGTGCCCATTACCTAGCCTTCTTCGAAGAAAGACATACATCTACCCACGATAGAACCCATGACCTCTCATTTAATTGAGCGTGGCTCGTCAGTTGAGTCATAGGCTCATAGTTTTTTATGAGGAATTTTGAACATTTTTTTTGAGATACTATGTTAAGTTTAATTGTTTACTTCTCAATATATTAGTCTATTCCAAAAAAAAAAAAAATCTCTCACAAGTCACAAATATGATAACTATGTCAGAATATTGTAACAATTTTCCTTTAGTTAAAATTATGTAAGGTTCTGAAACCTGTATTAATGACTGAATTAGACCCAAGTCAAATTGAAGCTAATCTGAACCAAGTGAAAAAAAGAAAATTTTAAAATTATTTATATGAAATTTTAAAAAAAAGTTGAAAAAAATTTAACAATTTTTGTGCGAAAAAAAAAAACCAGACTGGTTCAACCCCTGACCCAGATTGGTTTTCCAATCAATTCACTGGTTTCCGAGCAAACCGGCCAATCTGATTCGGGCTGCGTCTGCAATACTGATATTATATCATGTAACAGTCTGAATATGGATTCAAGATCCAGGGCATATTGATTTTCTTCTTCTCAGTGACAACCCCACTTGGGGTTGCTTTAGGAGTTGGGCTATCAAATGTGTACAGTGATACAAGCCTAACTACTATTTTAGTGGCAGGCATTCTAAATTCTATATCTGCTAGGCTTTTGAATTATATGGCCCTGGTGGATTTTTAGGCGGCTCCATTTTTGGGGTCCAAGCACCAACAAAACGTAAAGCTTCAGATTTGGTCATATTGCAGTTTTGCTAGGCGCTGGTGGAATGTCATTAATGGATAAATGGGCTTGGGACGTAGCATGTTTTGTTAAACTGGGTTTAGATTTAGAAAGAGAGGCTAGCCTCTCGTAACACTTGGGCATCAAGAATCAAGTCCTCATTAGTAAAGGGGATGGAGGTTTTTCACCCGAAAAGAGATGGGGCTTGAGCACCTGAACTGTCCAAATTATATCTAAACGTCTAGATTTATTTTTTGACTTTTATTTTTGAAAATTTATTTTAATGTTTACAAAGCCTAAAATAAAGATGATATTCTAATTGTCATTTTTTCAACAAATGTACTTTATCTGAAAGGGTTTCTTAGAAATTAATTTTGTAATTGTGATTTTTGGTGAACCATGTAAATACATGAGAAAAATTTTGTATTGATTTATGTAAACATTAAAATAAAAATATAAACAATTTAAAATAATTTCCAACTTAAAAGCCTTAGGACTTGGAGGCACAGCTACCCGCAAATTCACGTCTAGATAGCGTGAATTAAAACTTTGCGTCACTGCAACTAAACAGCCAGCATTAGAAAGCAGAATCTAAAGATAAAGAGGAAATAGTAAACCATACCTGAAACCCAAGGAATCCACTAGAGCAACTTGGAGGATCCAACTTTAACGTTTGCACAGCCTCCTTAATTCTTTCAAGTCGCTCCTCCAATGTCAATGCCGGAGACAATGTTCGTGTAATGCAATACAAAAACCAAATCAATATCCTCATTATTTACAATGCCATCTAAAAGGATCATCGGACCGTCCAACTTCACCCCTTCCACAAACTACATATACATATACAGAAAACTCAGTAATTAAAAGAGAAGCCAAAAAGTACATGTAAACTGATCAGAGAAGAATAAATATCAATGGCGCCTCATAATCTCCCCTGTAACATTTGATTTAAGATATCACACAGATATATCAAGAGAAATTGTTCCTTATACTCTCTCTACGGTCCTATTTTTTTTAAGATATAATTAAATAATTTATTTATTTTTAAAAGTCAAATGAGTCTTACAATTAACTATTAAGACTGGAGGGAGAATATAAGTCAAAAAATAGTTTATTGGAGAAAAAGAATAAAAATATAAACAATTTAAAATAATTTTTAAGACGAGAGGTAATACATTTTTTAATTAATAAAAGTGGGGATGTCATTGAAACTAGGGACATGTGGTAGAGATCGTTAAATCTTTTAGTCAGCTGTTTTTTTTATAGAGAAACCCACAATAAGTAGAGGATTAACCTTAACCTACTGGGGTTAGGGATACCTTACAAAAGAAAAAAAAGAAAAAGAAAAAAAGAAGAAGAAAGGATGTCATTGACATTACAGCTTAGTTTGGTAAAGTTATGACGGAAATTCTTTGATCACCTGTAGAATTGATCATTCAAATATAAGTATTTAATTTGTCTTTGTGAAGTGGGAACGCTAACCTCGGTGCTTTAAATGCGTGCCATCCGTTAGCCAATGACGCGTGAGAAATCTCATCTCCTTTCTTCATTTTTGCGTGAGCTGTGTGGAAGGCCCTCTTACAGTCTTACCTTTTGATACAGTTTTCATGCTAAATCTCAGTCCCCGTCACGGCCGGAAAAAAAAAACGGTTTTCATGCTAAATCTCGGCTCTCTTTCTTTCTTTTTTTTTTTAAATGGCATTAAGTGTTTCAAAGTATTTTTTAGTATTACATAAGATCTTAAAATATTATTTTAGTATTATAAAATAATTTTTAATCCACTTACCAACTTAAAATATTTTGTTAGTGTCATTCAGTAAAATAATTAGGCGTGCCTATATGAGAAAGCCTTAGAGCATTTCATGCCATCCTCTCTTTATCTCTTTCTTCCTAATATTGTAACCTTTAGATATAGAAAAACCACATCTCTTAATTATTGTTAAGGAAAGATTAATAAGAATGCTTTAAGAAAAATTAATAAACATGTGAAATAAGTTGCATACAGTGGAATTGCGAAGGTTTAAGAAAAATTTATAAATATGTCTTCTTCCTTTTATTTTTAAGTTGAATTGTTATATATAACGGGCTATCTCATAAATTAGAGAAATATTAAGGTGGATATGTTTTTTTCAAGTTGAATTGTTATATCTATATTTATTTTTTTATTACTTCATTTAAGGTTAAATATGGTTATTTAAGGGGATCAAATGATATTTTTATAATTAATTAATTTATCTAAATTTCCTATAATGTCTGCAAATTTGTTAGGGAAAATTCTAAAAAAAAGACAAGTGAAATAGGGAAATCCCAATTTAGTATAGCGAAATTAGAACATCCCAAATCAGTCTGTTTTGTATTTTTTTTGGGTAATCATGAAAATACCACTGAATTTTTCACAACACGAGTTTCGTAATTTACAACATGAGTATCCAAAATAACAACATCAGCACAAACAACTTACAGTGTAAATACGTAATACCTGATGTTGTGAAAAATTTGGTGGCATTTTCGTAACTACAAGAAAAAAGTACAAAAAGACTTATTTGAGATTTTTCGATTTCGTTGTAATGAATTGTCCTTTCCCTATTTTCAATACCTTACTACATCTGGAGCTGGTTTCAGCTTTCAGCCGAGCTTAGCAATTGAAGCTTTGAATAAAGGTTATCAAGATCCTGGCCGTCTTGGAGCCAGCCTCCTCTTGGTTGTGCTTGTTTGTTACATGAAGACATACAGTAACACCTATTTACCACGGATATCTAGTTATTTCTTCTTTCAAGCTCTAACTTGCCTTCTTGTTTTAAAACAAAAACAAAAAAGATCCTGGACGTCCGTGTTTCAGTTCAAAATCTCAGCCCTTTATTTTTACTTCATTAATTCTTCGATGGAATCGGATCAAGCTTCAGTCCTCATGGGGAAGAAAGAGACTAAAAAGTGAATATTGATCTGATTTCATTTGATTAAAAGATTCAATGAAATATAAATATAAATAAAGGGCTGAGATTTGAATTTCACAGACGGCCAGTTCTACTTGGCAATATGGAAGATATAGGCTAGGTGTATGAACAAAAAGAAGTTTACTCACCTCGCTTTGTCAATAAGGTCCCATGGAAAGACTTCTTTGTTTTTAGTATTCCCTTTTCACTAGAAAACTGTCCGCATTTGACAATAGTATGTAACATTTGTTAGTGAATAATAAAGATGTATGAAGATAATTACAAATGGTTTATTGGTTAGAAGGCAAATTCTCGAGTGAGAGGCGTTCAAACTTCAAAGTTACACACACACACACAAATATAGAATCATGAGACCATTGTTTATGTTACAAAATGATTATTTTGAGAATTCGTACTTGTTTAGTATTTACATATTCTTAGAAACTAATTATCTCTCCAGGTCTACACTTCCTTATGCTGATACTTATGCCACCTTCCTTTACGCTTCCGCCATCCTTAATTTGACAGCACTGCCTTCTTGGAGCCTAATTCAATCCACCAATATTATTATCATTATTGCTTTAGAAGACTTTTGTGTATATTAATTTAATAGTCAAACCAGAACCAATATATTATTACTTCTGGTTTTTTTTTTTATTACAAAATCCCGTAGATAAAAAAAGTTAATTAAATTACTTTAAAGTATTTACATTTATCGTTTTTTCAGCAAAATTCAAACTAATTCATCTTACTTATCAACTTATATATAATTTAATTATACACGACGTATGATATGCTCACGTAACATTTTTAGCTTCATCAATCTCTCTAAAAAAAGTTAATTACATCTTATACTTAGAACATAAAAAAATTATAAGAACTAATTAACCTTTTCGAAAAGATTAAAGGAATTAATTAAATAGCTTTTTAAAGTATTTATAGTTTTGATTTTTATTCTTTCGAAACTAATTTATTTGACTTATAATCTAATGATCCAAAATATATTATAGGATTAAGTAACATAATTAACTTCTTTAATATCTCTCAAAAATAAAAAAGTCACTGAATCTTATAATTAAAACTAAGACGTGACTATTAAGTCCGAAGATAGTATTATGAATGACTTGGCAGTGTGTGTGGGTGGGAGAGAGATACACACACACACATTCTTCCAATGTTGTGGGTCCAGCTTCAAGGCAGAAACTGTGATCCTATCTATATTTGGGTTAAAGCACATGATGCGATTATCTTTGTCTGCAAATCTCTGGTAGCCACTGAAACTGCCACTTGAACCAACCTGTTGATCATGATCAAGGAAATATCTAACCGGCTGTTGGCATGGGTCTGAAGCCATAGGTCGAGTGTTGAAGGTGAAGGGACCGTTCCTCCGTCGCCATGTCTGGAATGTCTGTACTGGTATCTGCAAATCTGTAGGTGTCAACATTGTCGGGTAAATTTGGACTGAGTAACCCCATGAAATGGATATTGACCATTTTCGTTCATGATCATAGCAAAAGCTTTGTTGTAGGATCCGAGCCGGGTCAACCCGGTATGCCCGAAGGAGGTTCTCCATTGATTCTCCCTTAGTCTGCTTGGGAAACAATTGACCGAAGGAGTCAAGGTGGTGGAGAGACACTAGTGGTGCCAATGGGTGTGCTGCTAAAAGCCCATACGGATCCCCTCTTATGTCCAGCTTAAACAGAAAGGATATGTAAGCCCACAAAATTGGTTTATTTCCCAAGTAAAAATAAGGAATGTAGGAAAGAATACAAATTTACATAATTTAATTAGACTAAGAGAGTCAGTTAACTGAGTTAATATGATAAATATTTTTTAAAATATTTTAGTCATACTTTTTAATTCCTACATTTCATCTTCTCTCTAATTATGGTTGATGGAACATCAACATGAGTAAATTAGGAAAATATTTACACATAAAAAAAGCATCTCTTATATTTAACATTAAGATCAACTAACTCTTTAAATATGTCTTATATCAAGAACTAGAGAAGTATTTGAAATAGCTAGGGCAATGGCTGCATAGCCCCAACCTGGCCTCTAGCATTAAACACTATCATAGACCAATATGGAAGTTAGACTAGAAAGAATGCACTCCTCCGTTCTAAATATAAGGTTTATTTGACTTTTTTTTTTCTGAAGAAGTTAAAGAAGATATATATATATATATATATATATATTACTTAATTAAATATATATGTGCATCATTAAATTATATATTAGCTTATAATTCAAACTAATTAATTAATTTAGAAAATATGACAGGTATAAATACTTTAAAATCATTTATTTACCTTCCTTAATCTTTAAAAAACTCAATTAAATATTATATTTATGAGCCTATTCATTTCTTAAATAAAGTTTGCAACTTCTTCATGAAAAACAAAGTTTTTGGCTTTTTGCCCAATACCATATTTTATGAGGACTGCTCTTTCCTCAGAGTAATTTATTATAAATACATATCTTAACACATCCTCATTTAAAATTGCTTCAAGCAAGGCATAAAGCCAACAGTGTAAGAATATTTCTAATAGTCCAAACCCATGCTAACATTTTCTTCAGAACTCTCCTTCTTTCTATCAAAGTATTAAAAACTGAACCAATCAATAAATTGGCTGTGTAAGCAGTTTAACGATTAGTGGATCAGACCAATGAACTCAAGGTTAAAATCATGATAATTAAAAATATAGTTAAATAAAATGTATAAGTGTGTGTTTCAAATAACAATAAAAAATTATGTTTTTTTTGCAATCTAACTTTTGTGGATAATTGTCAAATTGTATAATATATTTTATGTTTGGATCAGCAGTAACATAAGCATTTTTTCTAAAAGTGAAACTTATTTGGATGATTATTTTAAAAAGCAAGTTTCAGTGAAAATTGAGTGAAAATGACATAAATCTTATTAAATAATACATATATATTACATAAAAATATACTGTGATAATTATATTAAAAAAAATATAATTTGGATAATTTGGCGATACTAAAATACGTGATTAAATAAAGGGTTGTGCGCGATGGGAGAATCAAAAGAGAGAGAAAATAAAGGGTGGATGAAAGTTTTAAAATGGGCATTAATTACCATAATACAGTAATTTCCCTTTTCCAACCTACAAAACGTACGTGGTTTTAATTTCTCCTTTCTCTATAAGTTGTAGCAAACGTGAGCTAAAAATTTCAAAAGCCGTAAGGCAACCCGACCAGCCGGCTAGTTAATAACTGATTGGGTTAGTTTGCCCCAAGTCAGTTTGGGTCAATTTACTTCCAACTAATTTCTTTATTTAATTGGATCAAACAAATTATCACAGATTTTTGAGTGAACTCACACAGTCGGATCTGGTTTTTAATACTATGATTCCAATACATTTTTCCAGGAGGAAGACTAATGAACCATTGCATGGTCTTCTACATTCTCTTAGCAAGAGAGCTTGCATTAAGTTTCACCTCTCACTTAGCATCTCTACCGATCTCAACATGGAGACATAAAGAAACCACTTCACCTTGCCAAATCAAAAATTAAAACATAATATTCCAAGGAAGGAGAGGAAGGGAGGGATCAAACCATATACATGTGCGTGTGTGTGAATACTTGAGCAAAAAATGGAGATAGAGGGTACGTACCTGATGGAACCCACTTTCTTTTGTAAGAGGCACACCAATTTCACTCACACAAGCCCAGATCCTTTGATCAGAAACAGAGAAATAGTAGTATCTGTTTAAACAACCGTCCAATATTTTTGCCAGTGGAGCTGCTAATGCATAACTAATTGCAAATCCACCACCACCAAAAGCCATATCATAAGAATGCATCACGTCTTGTTCCACACTCTCAGAATTCCCACCAATATAATACATTTCATTATGATCATATTTTCCCAACACTGTAACTAAGTTCTCTGTGAAAAACACTGTATCGTCATCTCCCATTACGAACCACCTCACATTTGGCAATCCAAGTTTGAAGCTTTCATAAACTATCCGAGCAATCCGAACTCCGGGGTTTGAGTTCCTAAACCGGGTCCAGTCGTCACTCGAGATCCGATACGGGATTAACGCTTCAGGATGCAAATCATCATAACCAACAGGTTTCTCGTCAAGCCACGCGAAACCTCTAGAGGTGTTTGGATTCCACCAAAGATTACTGTAACTGCTTCGGCTGTGCCATGTCTGAGCTGAACCACCAATGCCAAACAAAATATGAGAGATGTTAGTGGGGGGCCCACTACGATCCATATCTGAAGAACTGTGCGAGGCACCATGTAAATGGTCTTGAAATAATGGGAACCACCCAGCTGGTTTAGAAGAAGATGGTGGGTTGAGAGCAAGTGCATAAACAGAGGCGATGAGGTAGAAGAGTATGCCAATTCCTATCAATGCTAAGAATGTTGCTCTTAGCTTTTCAGGAGCAAAAGATAATTTGGATTCTTTAACAGGGTCTTGAGAAACCTCCATGTGAGCATGATTAATTGTCTCCCTGTAACATTTGATTTAAGATTTCACACAGATATATCAAGAGAAATTGTTACTTATTATACTCCCTCATGTTCTAATTATTAATTCTTATACTTAATATTTAACCAAAAGCAATATACCTTTAAATTAATGAAAGTCGCCGTGGAAACAATGTCCTTACATTACAGCTTAGTTTTGTTGGAGAGTCGCCGGTTTGCTAAAGTATTGATGGAAACCCTTTGCTCACCAGAAGAATTGATCATCCAAATATCAAATGTCCTGAAGTTGCCTATCAGTTAGCACAGGAGTCAAGTTCAAAAAAAACAAAAACAAAACTCTTACTACATTCAGCATTAAATATAAGACCTAGTTAACTTTTTTTTAAGATTAAAACAGTTAAATAAATTACATAATCATCATATATCATATATAATGAGTGATTAAATTATACATTAATTTATAAATCAGATAAATTAACTCGATCTTGTATTTAGAACCATAAATAGTATTATTTTTTGTTGCCAGCTATTTTTTTTATATATGATATTCAATATAAAATAATGTTAGCCTTTTCATCATCACAACAAATACACTCCCTCATATCATAAGATTTGGGCTCCAAACTAAATCATTCCAACTGGAAACGGAATTAGGAATGAGGTAATTGAATGGGAAACCAAAAAAAAAAAAAAAATGCTCCCTCCCTCCCGTCTTAAATACTTGTATGAGACTTGGTTAAGGAAGTTAATTTAATTATTTTAAATTATTTATGCTTTTTATTTTTTTTTCCCTCCAAACTAATTAAGATTGCAACCTCAGCAATTCCCCGAACTGCAGTTGAAAATTTGGGGATTTTACTGAATAAAAAGGACATAAGCCAAACAGAAACAGAGAAATGTATTTCCAAGAATATGGCAAGTTGTTTTTTTCTTGTTAAAGAGATTGAATTGAAGTAACACATCTTACCAGGAGATTACTATCAGAGTAGTAAAAATGAATCTTGGGATTAGATTTCTATCACCATTTTTGGCATACGAGTAGTGACATCTTCCTCAGCTTGTTCAATTGCAGATGAGGAGGAGGAGAAGGAAGAAGAAAACGACGAAGATGATGGAGATAATAATGCAGAGGGGAAAACCTGTACACAAAAATTTCTTTTTTGTTTGTATTTTGGAGTCAAGTGGTCACAAACTATTTGATCCACTCCATCGTCATAAATAGGGTGGGTGTGACTATCGCCCCCAACGAGCGAGCCAGGAGCAACTTCAGGTGTTTGTTTGGGATGAGATTGAAATTTTAGAAATTAAATTTTTAATTGTGATTTTTGGTGAATGATGTAAATAGGTGACAAAAATTTTGTATTACTTTATGTAAATAATTATTTTTGAGATATCTAATGGAATCCCCAAACAAGCCTAATGACTCCTGCATTCTCTATTTTTTCCTAAATTTTGAGAAAAAGATAAATAAATAAATTCTAAATATTAAAAACCCTAAAAAATGACTCAAATTTGGTAAACGACAAATGAGAGACTCTGATAAAAACTCAACAGAGAATGACTAAAACTGAGTAGATAGTAACTAAAACAAAATGATTAAAATTCAACAGAGAATAATTAAAATTGATCAATTTTCTGCTTTTCATTTATCATTTATCAAATTTAAATCATTTTTTTAATATTTATAGAATATTTATTTATCTTTTTTTTTTCTAAATTTTTCGCCTCCATTTCCTTCTTCTAAATGTGTGCCATCCGTCAGAATTCAAGCAGACACATGTCCTCTTCTCATTCGCTCTTGAGGTGAGACCACTTCATATGAAGGAAAACCACTCCCACCACAGACAGAGGGTAAGAGACTATGAAAGATACGGTCCTGTCATACAGTTTCACTTTTTAAAATTAAAAGATGAAAAAATCATTTTACTGTAACTTATGAGAAGTAATTTATTTTTATAAAGAGCTTATAGTAAGGAATTTTTAAAAATAAATAATTTATCAGAAGTCAATTTTGTTTGGATTGGAGGTAGAAAAAGTGACTTATTAGGAGTAGAAGAAGTTACTTGAATTTAAATTGGGAGTAAAAAAAGTGACTTATAAAAGATAAAAAAAGTGACTTCTTTTAAGAAGCCACTTTTTTTAACTTATGAAAAAAATTAACTTTTGGACATAAGTTACTTTTTCTATAAGCTCCTGCCAAACACCTCATTTGCTAAAAACTACATTTTTTTTATAGAAAAGTCAAAAAACGCCCCAGAACGCTCTTGCCAAATAGGCTCTAACTCTAATAAAAATTACTTTTTCTATTCCCAATCCAAACACAAGTAACTTATTTTACTTTCAATAAATCACTTTTTTTACTCTCAATTCAAACAAAATTGACTTTTTATAAGTTATTTATTTTTATAAATTTTTATTATAAATCACTTATAAAAATAAATCACAAAGTCACGACCAAATAGTACCTAGATAAAGCCACAAAAACCATAAAAATAGTACATCCAAACAGCCATAGCTAACGCCGCAAATCGCCATCTATCAACTTTCCTGCTAGTTACCTCCAAAACGGACAACGAAGACGAAAACGAAAACCCGTTCACAAATATCCCATGGTCCCTCCGTTTCACTGTTTGACTTTCTTATAAGCCCTGAAACGTGCGCAACACGCACGAGGCTCTTCGAGCGTGTCACACACGCGTGCAAGATAATCGCTGGCTTATGGCGGTAGAGTAGTTTCTCCAGTATCGCGGAAAGGTGTGTGTTGATGATGGCGTTAATGCGGTAGCGCAGCTCCTATCTGAGTTCATTTTTCATGGTGGGGTCTACTCACTCTCGGTCTCTCAATCTGTGTAGAGACAGCTATTACTGAGCCTGCCATAGTCCCCACCAACTTTGAATGCTCTCATTCATGGCTTCTCCGTGCCCAGTCCCTTCTTTTCTTCCTTCCTCACTCACCCACTTCTTCTAACTCTTCTTCAATGCCATATACATTTGCACAGGCCTTTGTTTTTTGGTACCTACTCTTTGCCTTTGCATTAACTTGCTGAGTTTTTTGGTTTCCCTTTCTGGGTTTTGTAAAGGCGGTGGGCATGAAGGAAATGGTGCTTCTTAAGCACTTCATGCTTGTACAGCTGTTTCTGCTGGCTACCGGTGAGTGCTTTTCGCTTGATTGTTGACTTTGTTTCTGGGTTTTCTTCAAATTCTCGTGATCTGTATGATCTCTGAAGTGTTGGACTCTCGTTGCGCTGCTGTATGTTTTCGTTGGGAAAATTAGTCGATCTTTATTTTTCATTTTTCTTAGAAAGATTCAGCACGAATATGTGTTGCGATATCCTTCATGAAGTATAATTTATTTCGAGTTACTTGAAGTTGTACTCTACTCACTTGCATTTTTGAATCATTGTTTAATTTAATTTCTGGATTCAGCTTTTCTATGCTATCGTCTAATGTTGAATATGGTAAAGTGGGATTGTTAAGGAGCAAGCAGAGTTAGGGTTTGGATCATCGTTTTCCCAACAGTAGAGAAAACTTCTCAGTCAATAGCTTCACCCTATCAACATTTCAAGTGAGAGATCTTAATCTTCATATCACTGTTGGCTGACGATATAGCTATCCATGCTCACTTAATTTAAGCTGGAAACTAGTTTCCATTAAAATAAGCTATGCGGATAAGCAACATTGTGAATGGGAGCTCTTAACAGGCTGTATTTACAGTGATGAAAATTTGAATACCTGAGCGCACACTCCCTTTCCTCATAAACCTCTCCAGTAGATCAATTAGCGCCCCTGTTTTAATGGTGGCTTTTACCTATTCTAGGGCGTGAGTGCGAACAGTTTAGCCTTATCATTCATTGTGATTCCTGTCCTCTGCTTCAGCTCGGTGAGCTTTTCTATTGGCATTTTGTTTCCAAAGATCTTATATCTAGAAAGATATTGTGTCAATTATATTTGAGCCTTGTGTTTTCTGCTGTTTGAGATATAAACTTGTCTATATATGTTTCCCATCCTGCCTTCGGAAGAGTTTGATTGGGTTGGCACTGGAGTGAGACACCAGCCATTGGAACATAAACCAAATCACTTTCTGGAAGGTTCTATCTGTGAGCACTATTCACAAATGAGTTAATGACACATATCTATATGCTGAAAAGACTAGTAGCCATAATTAATTTAAGTGGAGGTTGTTAACCAAAAGGTTCCTCTCAATAACTTTGTTAAGTGTTTGTTTCGGCCTCCCCTGACCCCACATTAAGGCTTTGTTGTTGTTGTTGCTGCTGCTTGCCCCTTTGCCTATTAGCTATATTCTGATGCCTTCTTGTTTGCAAAATCCAGCATTTGATTCATGGCTTGTATTATTTTGTAAGTTTAAGATGACATAAAATATAAACATGCATGGTTCTCTACAGATAATTTTATGATTCTATATGAAGTTATTTTCCTTGCCAATTTGTCCTTGAGGATCAGGAAAAAATGAGGTTTATTTTGTTGCTCACGTGTTTGGTACAGGTGTTCATGAGCTGCATGGCAGTATCTTAGATCGCCGTCAAGATCCTATAGAAATGGTTAGCCATGTGGGTTCCTTGATCCCTAAAATCCCACCTCTTGGTGCTCCGCAACCTCTTCTTCCTCTACTTGCACCTTCACCATTAGTTCCCTTCACCAATACCTCTATCCCAAAGTTATCAGGTTCTTTTCTGAATGCTGCAGTGGTGTTTTGAATTTTAAGATTTTAATGGAAATATCTGTTACGGCTTGCATTTGATCATCCCTCTATTGGTGTACTTATATGTGACTGTTTGTTACAGGGTTTTGCCCTTTGAACTTCACTGCTGCTGAAAGCCTGATGAGCGTGACAGCAATTGATTGCTTTGAAAGTTTTGCACCATTGGCAGCCAATATAATATGTTGTCCCCAGCTTGAAGCCACTCTCTCTATTCTCATTGGGCAATCTAGCAAGCATACAGACATGCTTGCCTTGAACGTGACTCTTGCTAACTATTGTCTATCAGATGCAAAACAGATTTTGATTGCCCAAGGTGCCATACATAGTCTGACACAGATGTGTTCAATTCATTCTTTAAATCTCACAGAAGCATCTTGCCCGGTCAAAGATGTAAATGAGTTTCATGACATAGTTGATACTTCCAAGCTTCTTATTGCCTGTGAGAAAATTGATCCTATTAAAGAATGCTGTCATCAAATGTGTCAGAATGCTATATTAGAAGCGGCTACAAAAATTGCATCAAAAGGTTCTGATCTCTTGGGCTTAGATGCGTCACATGCCCTACCTCGGATCAATGATTGTAGAAATATTGTACATCGGTGGCTTTCTAGTGAGCTTGATCCTTCTAATGCCAAGAAAATTCTCAGAGGATTGTCTAATTGCAATGTCAACAAAGGTGAGCTAGAATGTTATATCACATCGATACACTAAAGATTATATAGATTTTGAGTTAAGGGTGGACTCTCCAAACAAAAGCTGTAATCTGTTTGTGATTGACTCTTTGAAAACTTGTGATTTCAGCTTTTAGAGAATGATTGTTACTTGAAAAAAACATGGTTAGGGTATTTTTTGGATGTCATCATTCACTTGTGCATGTGAATTGTTACGTTTATACGTAGTCTTTTTCTTTCTACTCTAAGCATACGTATAATGGTCATCATTTTGTGATTTTGGTAGATACTGGCCGGCTTGTTAAATAGTTCCAATTAGTGTTATTGCTGCTCTTAATGTCATTATAAATCATTAATGCCACTATATGGAGAGTTTAGTCCCTTTGAGCACTGAAATATTTCACCTTATACTGTCTTCTGCCTCAGTTTGCCCACTGGTTTTGCCTGATGTTAGGCATGTTGCCAAGGCTTGTGGAGATGGGATAAAAAACAAGACAACCTGCTGTGATGCCATGGAAGTTTATGTGTCTCACTTGCAAAGGCAGAGTTTCCTCACAAACTTACAAGCTCTGGATTGTGCAGAGTCTTTGGCTATGAAACTACAAAAATCAAATATTACTGAAGATGTTTTTAGTCTCTGTCACGTTAGTCTCAAGGATTTCTCCCTTCAAGGTTAGTTATAATTTTCTAATTGTGTTGATTGGCAACATAGAAGAAAGACTTCATTCTCGTGTATGTATTAATTTACTCTTCCTATTTTTTCTCTTTTCATCCTACCAATTCAACATGATGTGGAAATCAACCATGTGGATGTTTCAGTTAATACTCAAGGTACCATATTCAAATTACGATGCATTACAAATAAATCTGAGCATCTTGTTATTTGGGAAGGGCATGGGGTTGCCTAAGCTCAATGCTAGATGCATGTTGTTCAGTTTTGTACAATTGTGTATAGATTTCTTCGCTGATGTGACTTGCTTCATTTTTTCTTCAGAGGCTGGTTGTCTGCTACCCAGCTTGCCTTCAGATTTAACATTAGATACGACTGGAATTAGCTTCAGTTGTGATCTAAATGACAATATTCCGGCACCTTGGCCTTCTACATCTCAAGTGGCGACTTCAGCGTGCAATAAGAGTATGTTTAACATGTTGAAAACATAGATAATTTTGAGTAGTAAACCCTTTTTTGGTTGGTTTTATTGGTGAGAAGAGTGGACATGGAGAAGTTTTCTTGGAGTTGTTCTAATTATTTCACAACTTTATGGGGGAGCTATAATTATTTCGCAACTTTCTGGAATATTTTTAATTATTTAATAACGTTCTGGAGGATTTCCAATTAGAATAGATTTTTCTGCATTTTTATTTATTATGGTAACTTCTAATTTTACTTTTTTGGATCTACAGCTGTCAACATTCCTGCCCTTCCTGCAGCAGCAAATGGTCAAAGTTGTAAGTGCATCTTGAAGTAAATATTAGCTTATCCTGAAGTATATGCTTGTTTGAAGTCCTGCGCATTTCAAATAATCTCTTGTAATGATTTATATAATATATAGACGTTAAAGAAAACGTAAAGAAGATTGGAATTGTAAGCTGGCTTGGTCATTGTGGTCTAAATTCACATTTGGTCCCTCGAAGATGGCACTGATTTGAATTTGTCCCTGAAACGATGATGTCCTAATAAGTCCTTGATTTTGAGGTCAATAATCTCTTGTTAAGCTAACAAAATGACTAAATCGATTACACATTTTTTTAAGGAACTAAACTGACATAAGCAATGGTTAACCGCCATAATTGTGAATTATTAAGACCAGATCCCTGATACAGATAGACTTTGGTTGTCTTGTTTTTTGCACGCCTGCTTGACTTGTTTTTGTGTTTTCACAGGCCTCCAGAGTGACTATGTGCTGTTTCCTATGCTTTTTGCTCTATCCCTGCTGCTTATAATGCGTGGCTAATTACAAGTGCATCACCCTTCCTTAATGCAGCCTTCTTAGTCCTTCTTCAAGTACAGTTATTTTTGGGTGAGTGTTAATCCAAAGGTTAATGGTCATCCAGCTCTGACAGGTTTTAGTAGTAGAAAATTAGTCTGCTGGGGAGAGAGATCTGTTTCTGATATTGTTAATTCATGATTCTTGCATAATGCTTGTGTAATAAAATTGTGTATAGTAGTAAACTTAGAGAATTATAGGTTATACAGTAACTTGTTGAGATTGAGACGCAAACCTGTATTGCACTGTAAGATGCTTTTGTAACCATTTATTAAGCATTATTGTCATATTGTGAAGTGCAATATCTCAATGAGATTACAAATTGTTAAATCTTCCTGAATTTGATCTAACCTTTCTTAGGGGAAATGAGATGGTTTAAGTTTCCAAAGTGTATTGGTTATTGAAGTTGGATCATCGTCATTTATGCATTCATAGAGAATGACAACAGAATGTGAGTGACTAAGCATATGGACCACTCATTTACTCCCCCGGGTTTTTAATATAAAACATACCGAGTATTTACTTAATTTATTAGACTAAGGAAATTAGCAAATTAGTTAATATGACATGTATTTTTTAAAATATCTTAATCATCTTTATTTTCCTTTCCCCCTTTCTTGAGGAAACAACAATAGAGGTAAATTAGAAAAATATTAATAAATATGAAAACTATGTTTTATATTTAACATAAGATTAACTTTTCAAATACATCTTATATAAAGAATCGGAGGGGGTACAATTTTTCTCTCATTAGTCCCTCTCCCTTTGAACGCTTACTTAGACTAGAGGTGTTGTAGAATTATGTTCAGGTTCAATTCTCTTATTCTCTCCTTAAAGTGCACCCTCCTATGTTGGTTCGGTGAATTAAAAGATTCTACTTAAAGTGCTACCTATAGAAAGAAACTCATGTTGTAAGGATTGTTAGTGGACAAGTGTGAATATGTTGTATTGGTGAAATCTCTTGGAGGGATCAAATGGAGAGTCTGGCAGGAGCTAGTTGGCCGGCCAACCACGTTTGTGAAATTATGGATAGCTATACTGAATTAAAAGGCTTTATCTGTCTCCAGCTACCACTGATGCACGCATTCAATGCAGGTTAAGTAGTCACACTGGGTTTTATTGGTGAGACTTTATTTTGGATGTCATGTTAAAAAACAGAACTGTTGAATTTGAAAATAAGGCCATGTATTCATTTCACGATTTCAGGACGCGCGTGTGAGCACATGCCCACAAAGCATTCGCATGTTCAAGCCAAAAAGAAAAAAAGATCAGCATTTGATATTTTACTTTCATGACCAATCTGCACAGGTAAAAAAGGGGTACTCCATATTACAAGGCTTTCACCAGATGTGGATTAGAGAGGGATAAATGCACACAGCCTTAACCTCACAATCAGAGAGGCTGTTTTCAGGTGTGTTAAGGCTCACCCTATCCGATCCACTTTGAAGACAATTCACTTAAGATAAAATTGTATCATTCCACTAAAGGGATAAAAGTAACGATGAAACCTTTTGGGGTTTAAACCTATAAAATTAAAGAAAAATCTCATCACAAGTCATACAACAGATTTAATAAACTAGCATGATAATGAAAATTAAGTGCATGAGATTTATATATGTCCATGTCCTTAATATAAACAAAAGAGAGGGAAAATAGATAGAGCCTCTTGTTTTATTTAAATGAGTACCAAACCGAAAATTCTAGTGCATAAGTTTTTGATTTTCTCTTAGTTCTTACAGGACATCACTACAAGAAGTTTTTTCTTGACAAGAGTCTTAAAGGTTAAAGAAAAAGTGCGCATCAGCAGCACACAAGCATATACAATTATATTTCATAAAATTATAATAAGCATGTGTTTTCGTTTGGAGATGGGCTCATATTTAGCATTTTGGTAGTGCCTCAAACAAGATCGCCTTAAATATAAAGATACACGTGCTTAGCAAAAATAGAAAATGACAAGAAGCGTGTGCCAGTGTGATGACATATCAGTTGAACAGAGGAGGAAGGCTTATGGCACATGCTTGTCTTCCTGTTCCTGCAAACAGTCTTTTCCATGATTTCAAGTGACACACAATTCTCTTCCTCACCTTTCTCATTCTACTCCCGATCTTGACTTTGATCTTTGAGATTCTGATTCCCAAACATGACGTAGTCTTTCTCTGAGAATCTGCTTTCTCCAACGCTTTGTAGATCAAGAACTGTGCTCTTCTGTGGATTCTCTCTTCTGGATCTTCCTTCTCCATCTTTGAATAAGTCATTGGCTTCTTCAATAAAAGAGCCATACTCTCATAAACTCACAGGAATATGATGTGAGGATGTACCAATGAATTAAGACCAGCTTGAGAGTTATATTTATAGTAGAGCATGAGCTCTCTTTCATTGTTATGCAATAAAATATTATGCTAAATGTATGTTTAGTTTGTCCCTGATATGAATATTAAAAACTTCCATCAAATAGAAACTTCCTTAGAAAACATGAGCTTTGTATCTTCTTTTCTGTATGCTCAGAATGGCCTGTAAGATAGGTACAAGTTGTCACAGAAATTTCTTGCTAAATGCGTATTTAATTTGGAAAATCATTGACTTGTCATAATGCTCACTTGTCGGACTTTGTAGTGATTATATTCATTTTTTTAAGGACCTCATAGTAATCTTCTCATTAAATTTTAGTGTAAATTGTCACAAGATAAAGACTAGTTGAACATCATAGGTGTAAGCTTTGATTGAGAACCTGACTTAGGAAGGCATTTCTGTCCACAAACGTAGGATCCCATAATTTATTTGTTTAGATTAGAGCATCATGCACGCGAGGTGGTGGCTTCAGCTAAACGGGATTATTATATGTATCATATTGCTAATTGCTAATTCAAATAAAGTTACGTCCGTGGACACAATAATTGCAGCTTATTTATTGTATTTGCCTATTTTATAAACAATAATTTGCATGAGGGTGGCATGCACTGATAGATGCGTTCAGCCAACAAGCTGGATTCCGCTTATAATCTTAGACTGTTAATATTTGCCCCTCTAATATATATATACATATATATATATATATATAAAAGGTAGATGTGTCATGATAAATGTAGCATGAATGGCACTGCAATTAGTATAATATATAACCGACACTGCCGGAAGCATTCATTAGAGGCAAATATGGTACCCACATACTTGAAACAGCAGATCTAAACTCAAATTTGGTTTGATGAGAGGAATATTTTTTTAGGGAAAATTACATTAAAGTTTTGAGTAAGGGAATATTGTTAAAAAGGTTCTGAAATAGAAATAAATTACTATTAGGTTCTAGAGTTGTTAATGACGCCATGAGGTGTTAAGGTTGTTATTAACGATCCCATTAACAACTCCGGAGTTGTTAATATGGATTTGACAATAATATATTTTTTTATCTTGGAGACTTGACAGTAGTATATCTTATCTTGAGACTTTTTTTTACGTATATTCCCTTACTCGGACTTCAATATAATTTTCTATATTTTTTATGTTCTGAGGTCAGAGGACTAGATAGTGCCTACTTTATTTTTTCAAAAAATTAGTACAAATAATTATTTTGAATATATTTTTAGTATTCAATTATTTTAATCGACTTATTTACATAAAAAAAAGGGGGAAAACCATCCGTTTACATTTTGACCCTATGAAATTAGTTGAACAACACCGTTTTTTTTTTTTAAATAATCATCTGAATTTATTCTCATGTTTGAACAATAACAATTTACTTAAAATAAATATTTGTTTTCCTTGAATAAGGAGAATTTATATTATATTCTTTCATATTCATAAATTGAATAAATGCTCATAGCGTTTTTTTTTTCTTTCAAATAGGAGTTATTCCCAACTGTTAAGTATAATGTAATTGTGACTCTTGTCTAATAATTAGTAATTACTCCACGAAAAATGTCTATCTAGAGTTAAGGCAAAGAGATTTATCAAAGTGCATCAGGGCTCTGTCTACGAATAAAGTAATATGTATTGAAACCTTTGTGAATATAAATGATAGGGAAAATCCCAAATACCCAAATTTTAATTTGGGTTGATAAATTTAAGAAATTATAAGTTAGGTTACATGACATAATGATAGATTTACAAATTTGGCCAAATTACCTTTTTATCCTTTAGTTATTAAAACACAAAATTGAAAACTAAACTATATTATTTACACAAAGTAAGAACCCTAACTATGAAAAATTCATTGGAAGTTATAACATAGTCAGAAAATCAATAAAGAATGTCACAGTAAGTTTGTTATAAAGTTAAATCTTTGTTCCTTAATCAATTTGTGTTAATACATGTAATTAAGCAAGACACATAAAATCAATTATTTGAATCGTAGTTTTACAGAAATAGATATAAGAAGATATTTTAATCTAACGATAAAAGGATTTAAAATTTTTATCTGATTTTAAAGATTTATAACCCAAAATTATATTTAGTATTTAATCACCGTCAAAATTGTAAAGATTTATAAGGAAATTCAATTTATTTATAAAACAGAGGTAGTTTACCTTAATCCCACACCCTCCAATTCCTTCATCTAATAATACTCAAAATCAATGGAGATAAAATATTTCCAAACGGATGAATATAATTCAGAAAAAAAACATAAAGCCTACTTGACAACTTGTATGATCCATAAGTTATGAATCAATCTTCTGCTCTTTGTCAACTATTCTTAGTTAAATTTTATTGATGCCAAATGGTTTTCTTTCTAAACCCTTCCCTCTTTTCTTTACATATAGGTAAGGGGTATAATTAAAAAGATAATCTAAATTTATATATCCTAAATTGGGTCAATGATTTGTTGAATTTACCACCTTAATATATGATTTGGGTAATTTAGGCGTCTTTATATGATAATTTCCCGAAATGATAAGAGACATACAAGTAATTTTGTAAACGGGACAAAAGGGATATAATTATTCTCAAAATGTAGACTCATGGCCAAAATTAATGTAATAATCGTCAGAATGGGTAATAGGTTCCTTCTTCAAAAGTTTTTTTTTTGGCTGGATCCTTCTTCAATAGTTGCATGCTAACTCTCTAATTTAATTTAATACTAGAATTACAAGTTACACTCTTGCTCTACCTTACTTCCCATCAAGGATGCTAGGGTGCTCATGCCAAAACCTCGGTCCAATGATGTCACAGTGTTCTACAATGACTTTTCTATGATTCTCACAATACTCTTCATTCTCTTGATGCTTAAGAAACTTGCCTTCCTCGTTCCAGAAAACTGAGGATCCATGTCTGAACATGACAGGCAAGCTATTATAGTCAATCTCCAATTCCTCAAGTCTTTTCTGTAACTGAGCTCCCTTCAAACTATTCTGGGCTTCTTTCTTGCTCTTCCCCAAAGACACAAGCTTCCAGAAACAAGAGTTATACTGGTTGTTGATGTGGCAGTCTACTTGCCTCCATGAAAGATAGTCACAAAGAATCTCTCTTGATGGATAGCACACTGCTCTTCCATCAAAAGAAGGAGGGTACTTCAATTCTTTTTCCCTGAAAAAGTCTTTCCACCTCATTACATACACAGATGTGAAGAATGAAACTATAGCAGAAACAATTTTACTGGCTCTCCTTTGATATAGATTAGTACTTTGTTTAAAGATAAAGCTATACTCATCACTAACCCCATATGCAAACACTACATTCGGCTGAAACTCTTCTAACACAGCAATTGCACAGAAGTTCATAAGGTTCAGAGCTCTCTCATCATTCGGCTTCACGAATTCATGTGCTTCAGAAAACTTGTGGAAATGGCACCCATCAATTCTGACCACAATCCAAGTGAATGGCATCAACTTAGTGTCAAATTCGAAGGACTTTACATACTCTGATTTTACATTATCAATCTCCTCCACAAACCCACCAAGCTCCTTTGCTAACGTACTCTTGTCATTCCAAAATTTTTTGCTAGCTATCTTCTTAGAATGCACTGTAGTTATTTTTCTCCTTAGCCTCTTGATGGGATAACCGTTCTCCTTGTACTTCACAATATCTTCCACTGCAGTTTTTGCAACAAATGAGCCTTGGCGAAATATAGGCTCAAGGGTAGCATAATTGAGATTGAACTCCTGAAACAAAAGATCATTTTTGTCATGTTTCTCAGCACCCTCCAAGAAATTTTGTGCCTCCCTTTCAGTCATTCCTCGTTTAATAAGACGCCAAAAGCATTGATCATATTGATTCTTAACATGACAGATATTTTGCCTCCACAAAAGGTATGCTTGAAGGACTTCAATAGATGCACAGGTTATAACCCTTCCATGGAAGGAAGGAGGGTACTTTAGGTCCTGTTGTGGGAAGAACTCACTCCACTTTCTTACATACACAGATGCAAAGAAAGAAGTGATTATGGATAGAACCTTGCTGGCTCGCCTTTCATAGAATTTGGAGCTCTTCTTGAAGACAAAGCTGAACTCATCACTGAATCCATATGCTAGAACAATGTCTGCATACTCTTGAAGCACCGAAAATGCACAGGAGTTCATCAATTGCAGAGCTTGTTCGTCACATGGTTTCTCAAAATCATGAATTTTGGAAAGACTTTCAAAGTTACGACCATTGATCCAGACAACAATCAGATTAGGAAACATCACCTCATCCTCAACCTCAAATGACTTCACATACTCATATTTACTGTTTGCCATCAAGCAGAACGATTGCTTTCTTCACTCAGGACAGTTATCAATCAGAGAGTACAGGAAAGAATTAAACAAAAAAAAAAAAAAAACACACACATCACCTCAAACTAGAGTTCAATGCATCAGAGTTCAAAGCTACACTTGATAGGAAAGCCTAACTCTCCATAGAAGAAAAGCGCAAAAACGTAAATAAAAAGGGCAAAAAGAAGAACCCGCGGCCGAGAGAAGAGAAGTCGACGCCGTAAAATGAGAAAAAAGAAGCAGCGGCGCGTGCGAGAAACCGGACCTTCTTTTCCATTCTTCCGCTTCTGCTCAGGTGCCTCCTTTTCCCTGTTTGCTTCAATCCCCTTTTCTTCAATTGTTGCTTCAATCTGAAACCTAATTTTTTATTTAAAGAAAAAAAGGCAAAAAGATAAAAACAACTTAAAGCTCCCTAATTTCTGTTTACACAAATTTATCCAGGTGAAAACAATTAAGATAATGAAAATTAATCTATTTCAGTTCAAAATGAACTCCAACTTCAATTAAACTCTAAAAATCTGCATAAAGTGGAATAATTCAATAGCGACATCACATACATGTGCAAAAATATCAAATGAAATATTGTATCATGATTATTATTTACTAATTTTATTTTCTTCAATCTTCCTTTCCTAACTCTCATTGTTTAATACTTGTCTTTTTTCCTCATTTCTAAGACTCACATTTTGAAGCACATGTATGCATAACACCATTGTAAGTTCTATTTGAACTTTTATACAGTATACACATTACTCAAACCAGTGTGTTGACATGTTACACTCCCCTTTTTTATTAGTTTATTTTCCCAAACAGATGCTACTCCCACATTTTCATTTAGTGTTGTTATTTGTTAATATTACCATCTTATATTCTTAGGGTTAAGGGGTAGCTTTACTCAAAATTTTTTTATTGAGGGGCAATTTCATCACAATAGTTTATTGAAGGATAATTTTGCCCAAAAATTTTAAAAAATGAACAATTTTACCCTTGTCATTATCTAAATTAATTTTGATTGATAAGATATGCTAAACTAATAATCCACATGTTGTAACATCCCAATTTTTAATGAATTAATTAAATAATTAATATAGAAATCATAATAGATTAAATGGAGATCTCCCTAAACTAGAAAA
>JBAGKO010000002.1:11359833-11370287 GCA_037177275.1 Acacia concinna | reverse complement strand
CAGAGATTATATATATTTAGAGACATGGATGAGTGGGGACCAACTTGAACAAAAACATGAGGATAAAACAAAAAGAATAGCTCATGCGCATACCTTGTAAATAGGGACCAAACTAAATATGGAATAAAAGATGCTGCCGAAGTGGAAATAAGTGGGACCAAGATGAAGAACAAAATCAAGAGCTTCAAGTTTCAGCAATGGAGGTAGAGAGAGTTTGAGAAAGAAGAGTGAAAAAAAAAAAAGATAAGAGGGAAAAGAGTTCAGAGCGCACAGGAGGTGAAAAATGAATAAAAGAATAAAGAAGTATTTTTCTTTTTGGGTTTTTGGGTGGGGTGGGGGTTAAATGAGCGCCATGCTAGTGAGCCACGTGGGGCCCTACATGGGCCCCACGTGTCAATCCTCCCGTTAGGAGGGAGGTTATCTTGGCGCTCTCCATGATAGACCACGTGCCCACAACTAAAAGCTATGGGCATGTGGGACCCACAGCTATGGGATGGGATGTCTCTTCCCAAGCTTAGCCTATCGTGGTGATCCCCTGAGGGAGGGCCACGATAGGCCACATTGGGAGCTGTGGGATGGGAAATGGCTATCGTGACGCTCCCTCAGGTCTTGCCCACAACTCACAATTGTGGGCACTTAGGGCCAACAGCTGTGGGATGGGACATGACCCATCCCATGGCTGTGGTTATCTTGGCGCTCGCTGATAGTCCCAACTTTTTTATAAAGTCAAATTTCTTTTTTAATTTGTTTTCGTATAATTCTGTAGCGCTTTCTTAAATAAGTATCATAAATGATGTGTGTCCGTAAGAACAAACACATATTGTGACACTTGTTTAAGAGAGTGTCACGATAAGGGCGCCACTTAATCTTATATTTATAGTAGTGATGGGCATAAAACTCTCATAGTAACAATTTTTTTTTTTTACAAATACAAGATTCACTCCAGAACCAATATTTTATCAACCCCCATACTATAAAGCTACCTTTCACTATAATGCTCCAAACCTAATAATATATCCGTAAGATCTTAGGGTTTTTTTCCCCCAATTGGCTTTACCCTTTTAGGTTGAGAATTTTACTATAATTAAATATGTGGTTGTGCTTTTTTGGGGCATTGTTTTCATTGATCATTGTATGAGCACGTCTTCTTTAGTTGCTGGTTTCAGGGTTGGCGACAAATGGTTAGGTGCGCTATATGATTATACAGCAGACTATAACTTTGTCTTTCATTTTCAACAAATACATATATTATTTCTCTTTCTTAAAAAGTTTCAAATACCAAGTTTATATTTTGAAATTAAATCGTCATTAATTAACCTATGAAACTGAAGAACAAAATCACAAGTATGATTATAAATGAAGTATATGATATAAAATATTAAGATAATATATGAGAAAACATATATATATATATATATATATCATAATTTTAGAGAAACTGTATTTCATCTAGAATCGTAAAATGACATATTAAAATAAGCATATAGTAATATTCCATCATCATAATAATTATTAAAAAGGTTGATGGTTCTTTTGGCAATAAGATTAGTTCTTAATGATATCTACATAATATAATAATAAGATTAATTAAGGAATAATTTTTCCTCCGAAGAAACTACTCAACACTCAAAAGTGTTTAGTATTAAAAAGTGTTTTGAAAAGTAACTAATGTAGCAATTTTCTCCCTAATGTTAATTGTCAACATCAATTTCTTAGCGGTTGATGTTAGTTTTTAATGGTGAGGTTGAATTTGCTCTCTTTTTAATATTTATAGGATAAAATTGCTCATTGAAAAACTTTTGATTATGCAATATTTCTAAGTGGTTACTTCCAGAGAAAAAATTGCATTTTAACCCTATTACAATTTATAAGTTTCAACCTAAAAGTAACCTGTTAAATTTCGCCTAGTCTTTTTTGTTCTTTATCTTTTTTCAAGCTTGGCATCAAAAGTTTATTCATTCTCAAAATGATTCGTTTTACAGTGGTTTCAACCAACTTCTCCAGACACTAATTCACCGAATTTTTTTGTTTTGTTGAACCAATCAATTAGGTTCAATCATGACGACAATATGCTGTATTGGCCAATCAATTTTGATTTTGGTTTTGTCATATCTTTTATTTTATTTTATTTTATTTTTGAGAAAATTAAAGGTTTTGTCATGTTTCAAAATGACTCATATTTTGAAAATTTCAAACTAATTCTGACATCGATTTTATAAATTATTTATTTAGTTGTACCAGAAAGAGCAATTAGATTGAACTACATTATAAGTTTATAATAGTGTCCTATCAATTCCGCGAGTACATGATCACTTATCACTTAATTAGTATGTAAATCCCATGCATTGAATTGTATATCTATCATGTAAAAAAATAGAAAAGAAAAGTATATTCAAGAAAAAGAATCAAACCCACTCAGCCCAAAAAAACAAAAATCGAACCCACTTAATTAAGTTGGGATCTTATAATTTAATGATACCAAACTCGATCTTCTTATGAGGCTTTGTTAAGTGTGAAATTATGAATTTAAACACTGCGGATATAGTGAATGTGCGAATTATGACAAAAAAAACATAGCCACTTGCAACAATTTCTATAAGTTATATTCTTTTGATTTTATTTACAACTCACTTTTACCATGTTTTATACATGTATGTAAAGAAAAACCTTAAATTTCATTAAATCTACTTGAATAGTCAACAAATTTTTAAATTTATTCTTATTTAATGTACATTATGCCACATGAGAAGATGTGTAAAACTGTATATTCATATAAAAAATTTAATAATGTGACTTATAAATTAAATAGAATCAAGAAATATCCTTCTCTCTACCTTTATATAGACATGAGGAGTATAGAGGAAAAGACATACACGGATTACAAAAATACGAGGATCCCAAAATGATTCCTTAAAAGTTAAAAATGTCTTAATTCCCATGAAATTTTTAGGATACTTTGTAATTAAGTTTTAGTGAATTGATTAAATTTTCCTAAATGAAATTAGTTATCTCTTCCATAGTTCATTTGTTATTGTTTCTTACTAAGTTAAAGTTGTTATTAGTTGTTGAACTATTGTTGTCACTGATATTCAAAAAAAAACAAAAAACTTAAGTGAAATTAGTTATCACTACTTCTTTTTTAGATTTAAAACATTTAGATAATTTTTCTCTAAATTTTAATCTCAAACTTATTGTTAAAAAAGTAAAAAACTACTTCAAAATCCTAAATTGAAATTTGTAGGCAGGGAAGAGATTTTTATGGCTTTCTCTCATATCGATATGCACAAGCTATTTACATTTAACAAAGAGACAAAGAATATGATAGTTTGTAGACATCTGTCAATTATTAAATGGCTAATCATGATATATTAAAGTTGGGTTTTTTTCCTGACCCGAAAAAAGTTGGATTCTTTGTTAAGAAAGTAAAAAATAAATCCACCATTTAATTATAAAACATGCACAGCCACATATAATTAGTGGAATGTGACCTTATTATTATTAATTAAACTTTGAATTTGAATTGCGTGTCGGGTTGTAGCAAAATCATATATTCTCAAATACCAAGCACTTTGTAATGATGACTCATGCATCAAGTATTATACATGGGAGAATACAGTTGTAGAATAAAAAAATAATATATTATCATTGAAAATTCTATTATTAACTTCATTTGCATATTTAACATTTCTCTTTGATTAGAAATTGTGCATTTATTATAATTAAATATAGAAGATTTAAATTAAGTTAATAGAATCTTTAGTCCTTCAAATTTGTCCTTATTTTAATTTTGGTTCTTAAGTTTCATTTTGTTTAAAATATTAGTTCTTATAATTCAATAAAATCTTGGACAATTGCCCCTACAAAGATGAAAACCAATTATTTAAAGCTTGATGGACCAAAATTAAAATAAGGGCAAACTTAAAGAGTAAAACATGGTATTATAACCCTTTAAATTAATATATAGTTCATATGTCCACTTCAATGCAATCTAACCAAAGATTGTATTACTCTTCATGTCCTTAATATATGACCTTTTTGTGCTAGCTAATATATATTACATATTTGGAGAGTTGGTATTGACCCCAAACACTCCCTTTGGTTTTAAATATAAAATTTGGCTAACTTTTTTTAGAAAAATTTATGAAGTTTAATGAATTATTTAATTATATCATATATTAATTTAATTAGCTTTTTTAATCATTCCAAAAATATTAAATGGGTCTTATATTTAAGACTAAAAGTAGTGTAAGACTTAATTTTTATATTTGTCTATCTTTTACAAATTTACTCTATTGATATTCACTTAACAGTAATCAAAGAGAGAATTGAGGAAGATGGCTAAATATTTGCAATAACCTTTAGTTATCATTGGCGAACTCACATTCCAACCTAAAGAGAATTGTATTACCACTGTTAAATCATCCATTATTCAATTGACTTTATTCTTGAAGGGTATGAATTGAATGAGTGCACCTATAAATGCACGTAGATCCATATTATATTAAAAAAAATTATAAATCACCCCTGAAAAAATGACATGTAGGCGCATGAGCAATAAAATAATTAATTCAATTATACTATTATTAATTAGGAACATTTAACTTTGTCTAACTATTCAACTATGAAATTTTAATTTCAAAAAAATGAAAAATATCAAACTAATATCATAATTCATGATTGTTTTCAAATTTACTTATCCAAGCACATTCTATTTTTTTCCCACACAAACACACATACAGAACAACTATACTTTCGCATATATGAAACAGAAAACGTAATAATAATAAATTTACAAATAGGAACAAGGAGAAAAATAATAGGGGAAAGATAATTAGAAGATTATGAGAAAAGATATGAAGGATATGATCAGTGTGGAGAGCTTATCCTAAAAGAAACAAGACAAATTAAAGCACAATTATAAGGAAGGTGACCTCAGCCAATTAAGAAGAATTTGTGAAAACGAAAGAAGAATATAATAAAGAATAAAGTTGGGTTGCTATAGTGGGAGTGTAAAGTAGAGACTATAGACAATACTGCACTTATATATATATATATATATATATATATATATATATTTATGCAACCCGTAGGCACCTATGAGTTGAAATCGACCTCCTTCTTTTGCCTTTTTCATATTTAGTCTCATGGAAATATTCAATAAAGTCATGTATATAGCACATAGTGGTGACACCTGCAAGTGATTATTTAACTAATAACGTTTATTTTTATTTAATATCAAATAAATGTTCTAATTAGTCCATGACATCAAATAAAAATTATAAGTAATTCACTAATCTATAAATAATAATTTTTAAAATTGAAATTAAATAACTCTGGAAAAAAATCAAATTAAATAACAAAGTATTAATAATATTAGTTTTTTATTATACTTTTTTGTGATTAATTAATTATTATTTCTTAGATATACGACAAAATAATTGTGTGACATGATTTTTCATTTAAAATAAATATAGGATAATTTTTCATTCAAATCAGAGGACCTAATATTTACTCATATCTTAAAGAAGGAAAGTACAATCTAATGCTATAAATATTATAATATATCCCTTAATCTTGCAATGTGGCAAAATTCTAGATACTAAACATTTGTCATAAACACACATGCGCGCGCGCACATTTATACGCTTATCAATGCTCAACACCCCATTATAATTACGACAAGACTCAATTCAAACATAAAGAAATACTACTATTAATTAATTATCTGATTTAATCTTTTTATAGGCATGGGCTAAGTGACCAATGAATTTATAAACCAGAAGTCGCATTAATATGATCTTAAATTTGACCTTTTATATATATATATATATATATGTATGTATGTATGCATGCGCGCGCCTACGGTACATATAAAAAAAGGGTAATGATTCGAGGAGACTTTCGTTTTCATAAACAGAAAAAAATAAAAAGAGTTACATTTTATTAGAGTAGTGGGGAGGAGGCACGCATGCACGTGCAAATGTAATTAAAGAGGCCTTGATATGAAAATAGATAAAGAAAAGAAGGAACAGCAAAGAGAGAGGTAGGGCATTAGGGTGTGGGGTATGCCCTAATTAACAAATTAAAAATTATTATTATTATTATTATTATTATTAGGAACTGAGTTGACGGCCTTCTGCTATTTGAATAATGAAAGGGTCGATTGGTGCACTGTCCACTACCCTGCACGCCTTGGTTTGCTTTAATTTTCTTTGCCTCTCCAATCTCCAATTAGCTTTCTAATCCTTGTCATAAAAGATTAGACAGAATTATTTTACGTCGGTTGAAGGTTTAACCCAATCCTTTTTCTTTGTCTGGATTAGGGACCATCGAGAAAGAAACACACACACACACACATATATATATGAGTTTGGTGTTAGTTAGTATAATTCATATAGATGTTTAGGGTTTACATATAATCCATGTCGTAGAAATTCGATAGAGTTTAAGTGGTGGGCGAAGAAGCTAAGGCCTCCTTCTGAGGACCCTAGCCATCAATGAGATATCATGAGAGTTAAATTAACACAACCTTATTTCTTTGATGTGCTATATGAATGTACATATAAGAGGAATTTGGTGTTACTGTGATTCATATAGCAATAAAAGAAGGGTTGTCATTATTATCTGTTTCTTGTTATATAGATTTGTGTTGTTCGTTAATTAAGATTTTGGCACAAACTCTATTTCTTTGCTCAGGTTTAGGTATTGGGATCGACTATATACGAAGAAACATAAATATAGGTGGAGTTGGCATATATAGTGGCAGCTATATATGTATAACTAATAACCTCATTTAGTGGGAAAATTAGGGTTGTTATTGTGATATATTGTAAATAAGCATATATACATATATGTATATATATATATATTATATTGGTGGAGTTGACTGTAGAACATTGATAGATAGAGGTTAAGTCGAGTCCCCCTCCGTACCCTACATATTCCGCCCCTTTTCCGTATTAAAATTCCTTCCTTTAATTTCATGGGAGAGAGAAAGAGTCGCCTCCAATTCAATGTTTCTCTCACTTTACTGTCACACACACACACATATATATATCAACTCCAATAATTCTCATGCTTTCTCTCATTTCAAATCTCACACACACACGGAATAATGAGGAGGAAACTGTTTATCTACTTTATTTCTTATCACACACACACTCTCTTTCTAGGACACCAATCGACCTCATGTTGTTATCTTTATATCAGTCAGAATTCAGAATAATTAAAGATGTTAGGTAACACTTAAATGATTTATTATTTCACTAATCATATCCAACTTTTGATCCAATGAGTCTAGCTACTTTTGTTTAGCTAGTAACTTTACATGTTAAAAAGGATTATCGTTAAGTACTGAAATGTAAATTAAGAAGGACTCCAATAATAAGTGGGAAAAATTAGAATGTATATATATAGTGAGAGAGAGAATCTTGTTTGAGGGAGAAAAATGGAAGACAATATCTTTTTTACCTTGCATTGTTTTGTGCCAATACCAAGGGACAATTCATCTTTTCTAGTGTACTTGACAAGGCAAGGCATGTCTATCTTTGGAAAGTGCATATCCGTATATATATACATATATAATCATAACTATATATATCAGCTTTAGTTTTGTTTGCCTGCAGCCCATTAAAAGATCATTGTCATTCCAATTAAACTTGGCCATTATTTATTGACCTATGCACCCCATCTTAATTTTCCACGCTCTTTGAAGGCATGTTAATTAATTAAGTGCTTGTTATCAGAATTTTTATTTTATTCTAACTCATTATATAGCATGTGTGTGTGTGTGTCCAACTCATGGGAAAATAATGTTAAAAATAATAGTAATTCAGAAATAGTAGTACTATATGTTTGTGTTATTTTACAGGGGTTTAAAACTTTCCTGTAAAAGTACGAATCATAAAGGTTCGCAATTCTTATGTTGCAGTAATAATCAACATTAACACACACACACACACATATGGTGACATAATAATTAATTTAATTGGAATGAAAGTAATTAATGTTGAGAATATTATATTAATATGATTATGGTTTTGCTGGATGGTGACGTGCACTGACTATCATTATAGAGAGAAATATATAGAAGATGGCAATTGGCATGCATCAGGTGTCTGCACTCTGCAGGCCACCATGGAAATGCTCCCTACTGTTCATTATTTCAAACCTTAACATCCTCCACACAAAAAAAAAAAAAAAGAAAGAAAGAAAGAAAGAAAAAAATTATTATTGTTGTTTTTGTCTCTATTCTTCATTCAGATTTTAACTATACATTACATGACAAGTTAATTAATTGCCAAGTGTGGTGCCTACCTTTATTTAAGTGTTACAGCCCGTTGCAAAAGACAAACTTGCCCCTTCAAAAATCTAAACTTGGCTTTTACATTTTTGGTTTAAAATGTCCTTGCAAAAGAAGGAAGTCAAGAACGAAGGAGGTGGGTTCATATAGCAAAGAAGGAGCTTTAGAAGATATAATATATAGCATGCCTTTTTTGGAAGACCGAATCCCCCCCCCCCCAAAAAAAAACATAATCTCAAGGGAAAAAAGCCTTTTCAAATAAATATTCTTTTGCTGAAAAATCAACTCTGAGTATAAATAAGATAAAAGCTTGGGTATTGGGTTCTGCCTCAGACTGCTGTATTTTAGTTATCATAAAATGGCGGCCGACATAATTTTGCTTTTGTTTTAGCAACCATAAACAAGGCTAACATAATTTGATTCTCAAATTCGATTTTATTTATCAAATTGAAATTTGAATTTCAATATGATAGATTGAGATTTTATTAATAGAATTGGAATTTTTATTAATGAACAAAATAAAAATGAGTGTCAACCAAATTCCAATTTTATTGTTAATTAAAGTTGTTATAAAAGGTCATGAGTGTCAAAATAAAAATGATTTGATTCAGTATCTTAACTAAATGGCATCTTCTTCTAGCTTCAATTTGATTTTAAAACAGTTTTTTATTTTAATTTTAACATTACTTAATTTAAGGGGTAAAATGTGTAAGCTATTTCCCTCTATCCCCAACCACCCGGGCTAGTTAGGGTGTGCAATTACATGCCGAGGGTTGTGTTTTGGAATAAATAAAAATAACATTTTTTTCCATTTCTTTGCATTACTTAATTTAAGGGGTATTTTGAGTTTTCACATTTTCTTCCCCACAACCACCACTTCATTTTCTTCCTACCAAACATCTTATTTTCCTTCAACCTCTGTTCCGTCCCAATGTCTACCAATTAACAGCACATTCCTTTAAGTTTCTTCACAATCTCCCCTTCCTTTTAATCCACTCCCCTTCCTTTCCTTTCCTTTCCCTGTCAAACTTTCAGTACTAAATGGGCTCTTAATGGTAATTTTTTCCCCAAGAAATTTGGGTGAAATTGGGCTAAACCCTTGTTTGTCAAAGTGCATATGTGGCCTAATTCATTTTAATTTGAGCTAACCTATAGATTATTTAGTAAATAGAATAAGCTTAAGCTTCGGCTTCGGCTTATTGCTTATTTTCATATATAGGCGGTCTCTACAAGCATGCCATATTTGCCTTTTTTTAAAAAAAAAAAAAAGTTTACACTTCTATATGTAATTATATGCATGTATATAATATAATATAACTTTATAAATTATTTATAAAGTTACTAACTTAGCCTTATAGCTCGACCCAATGTTTTACATTTCATTACTCACATCCAAGTTCAACCCCTTTATTCATCAGCTACTTATCTCTCCCTCTCTTTTCTTTGATTACTTAAGACAACACCCATAATTCAATTACTAGCCAAAATCTATTTTCAGTGGGTATTCAATATGCTCTTTAATGTTAATGACTTGATAATTTTGTAGGAGTCCTCCAATAAAAAGAAATTGTATTAAAGTCTTTGGCTATTGGTACAACCATGATTAGGATATATAGTGTATGCTATCATTATAAACCAATTATCCTATATGTGTTATTATAAACTTGAAATTATATTAACCTTTTATGAGATATTATGAATGAAATTTTGTTACTTTATGAGAAATATAAATTAGATTTGTTGAAATGATTAAATCATGTGTAAACATCTTCCTATTTAAGACATAATGTAGGTTTTTTTAAATAGCTTGAAGGGTTATATTTGGCCATCACTACTACAGAAAGTTGTTTTTACGTCCGCTAAAGACGTCCCATTTTTAAAAAGGGGAAGTAAAATTTAAAGGTAGAGGCATTTTTGTAATTTTAAGATAACAATGTAGACTTATGGCATCCTAAAAACAAAATTAGGGACACTGTAGGGTAATTGTGGAACTCTATGGCGTCTCAAAAAATATTTTGGGGACATCGTAGGTCCCCGATAAACATGTGTGGAGAGGCCGTAGCTCTCCTACAGCATGTAACATCCCAATTTTTAAGGAAGTAATTAAATAGTTAATATAGAAATCATAACAAATTAAATGGAGATCTTCCTA
>JBAGKO010000002.1:11330722-11350648 GCA_037177275.1 Acacia concinna | reverse complement strand
CAAAAGAGGAAATAAGGTGGTAGGCTTTCACGTGTACACTGGTTAGTCCTTTGGCCCATTGTGTTTAATAGGGCATTGACACTCCATTGATATATTGGGAGAACCCATGGTCTGGTCTTGTGCTCTGTGGATTTTGGCCGGTCCATATCACTTTATCAGTGAGCTTGTTGAGTTGAACTACCAGTCACATGGGGGTGAGTACTAGCCCATGGGTTCAGTCAGAGGAAATAAGGTGGGGAGAAATAAGAAGGTTAGAGAGTGAACTATTATACATTCATAAGATAAATATGATAATGAGACTATGTTATTGTAAATTGATATATCTGTTTCTATGTGACATCTTTGATAATCTTATGTATGTATATATAACTGTTCTCACTTGACATCTCATGGGCACTCGCTCGTATGCCCAATGAGATGGTTTGTTGGTTACTGAGACATTGTCTTACCCTGTCGTTTTAACAATTTTTCCAGGTGATAGTTCATGTGGGAGTTCGTCAAGGAAGTCTCTGGAAGCTTAAGCTACTTTTGCTAAGAGTAGTGCTTCCATCCTTTTAGCTTATACTGGATTATTATATATTGCCACGTTAGGATTTATTCACTTATTTCAGTTAATTATTCTATTAGGAAAAAGGGTTTTACACAACATCCCCACAAATGTTTGGGGATGTCGTAGCGTCATGATAAAATTACTAAACCCACCTTCTTTTCCCATATCCCTCCTTTTCTTCTTCTTCCTTTATCTAGAGCTTTCCTCCACCTCGTTGAAGCACCTAAAGCACACCCCAACCACTTTATTGGCAAATCTCCTAGCCAACCCACCACTGTGTGACACCGACTAAGCTGCCGAAGTCCACCCCACCTTGTTACTCCATCTCTCTTGAAGCCCACCCCTACTCCATTCTGCTGCGAAATGTTGACATCGCTCCACACCCCGACACCACGTTGCATGTCACACACTGACAACATGTTGCATGTCGCACACCAACACCATATTTTGAAGTCCTTCTTCGGCGATTCCCCACACCACGTATAACCCATGTCCTTGCGACATACCCTCTCTACAAATAGCCCCTCTCTGGCACATTCCCTCTTCAACTGCCTTCGATCTTGTCCGACAGACTCAACTCTCCCACTGTTACTCGGTACTCCCATCAGATATCATTACCGTCACTGAAGCTCATTCCCTCTCTGTGCTTCACTCAATCATTGAAGCCTTCACTCTTCATCCTTGTCACTTTATCAGTCAAGCCTCATCACTCTGTAGGTGCTTGTCTCTACTTTTTTATCTATTGAATTTTAGATTTTGATGATATTTGTTTTATATAGTTGATGTTGGTGTTTGATTGTTGGTGATTATGATAATTAGACAAAATATAGAAATTTATTGTTAATATTTGGAGTTTAGGGAACAAATTAATTTGTTGGAGTGACTTAGTTTAAGTATGAAATTGATTAATTATAGTAAGTAATTTAGTTTAAGTTGATTCAATTTATTTTTTTGAAGTATACTCGCTTATATAAGCATGAAATTGGAAATTGTTGTTAGGGAACTTTGTGGTATTTATCTGGATTGATATGATTACTTGATGAAATTCTTGATATATAGTGTTTTGATATAATTTTTTTTGAATTGAACTGAATTGAGTTGTTGAAATTTTTGGATGTCTTACTTATAAGTGGAAATGCTACAGATTTTTAAAAAAAAATGAGTAAAAGACAATTCCTTTTCATTACCCATGATTGTTTTAAAGTTGAGTATTGGTGAAAATGTCTTAGGAGGTATTAGAATGGGTCATAGTTAGATGAATACGTTGAGAATTAATGAGGAATATGAGAAAGGGGTATAAGAGTCTATTGAATTTGCTAAAAAGAATGTGCCTGACAAGAATGGAATGTATTTTTGTCTTTGTGTGAATTGTTCAAATGAGAGTCGTTATGATGTTGATGATATAAGGGATCACCTATTGTGTTACAAAATAAATCTTCAGTAAATAAGGTAGATATGACACGATGAGAAAGTAATCGGTTTTACTTCTCAAAAGAAAGAGGTTGTGGATGGAATTGATGATAATAGAATGCAAAGAATGATTTACAATGTTGAGTTAGAATCTTTTGTCGCACAATCACATGTACATGAAAGCGCACAGAGTGATGCGGAGACACCTCTGTAACCTGGGTGTACTCAGTTGTCAGGAGTTTTGCATTTGGTGAGCTTAAAGGCAACTTGTAGGTAAACCGATAGTAGTTTTATATTGTTGCTTGAGTTGTTAGGTGATATGTTTTCAGAAGACAATGTGCTTTCAAATTAGATGTATGAGGCAAAGAAAATATTGTCTGCAATGGAAATAGAATACAAAAAATATATACTTGCCCTAATGACTACGTGTTGTACAAAAAAGAGTATGAACATCTGAGTGAGTGTCCAAATTGTAAAACTTCATGATACAAAATAAAGAAGGATAGCGATAGTGGTAGTGAAGAGATAGCTAAAAGGCAGCCATCAAAGGTGTTTTGGTATCCTCTAATAATATCAAGGTTTAAGCGGTTGTTTGCGACTGCAGTAAAAGCGAAGGAGTTGAAGTGCCATTGTGATTAGAGAATATCTTATAAAAAATATCTTCAGCACCCAACTAACTCACTATAGTAGAAGAAAATAGATGAAATGGTTCCTGAATTTGGTAGTGAGTCAAGAAATCTTAGGCTCGGCCTTTGTACATATGGGATCAACTCGTACAGTACATTTAGTAATGCTCACAATTCATGGCCAGTTCGTTTAGTAATATACAACTTGGCTTCTTGGTTTTGTATGAAATACAATTATATGATACTTTCTATGATGATTTCTTGGCCAAAACGGCCATAAAATGATATCAATGTCTACTTGTATCTTTTGATTGATGACCTAAAGAAGTTATGGGAAGAAGGTGCAAATATGTTTGATGCATATACGCAAGAGTACTTTAAGCTTTATGCAATAATTTTTACTACGATAAACTACTTTCCTACATATGGAAACTTGTTGGGTATAGTGTCAAGGGACACAAAGCATGTATGATATTTGAAGCCAGAACACAATCTTATCAACTTAAACACCACAGAAAAATAGTATACCTTGGTCACAGGAGGTTTCTTCATTGGCTTCACCCGTATCATAGGTTAAGAAGAGATTTAACGGATTACCAGAGAACAAAATGGCTCAATAGGCATTAACCGGAGAGGAAGTTTATAGTCTGGTCGAACGTATCAATGTCATCTTCAGTAAGAGTAAGAGGACCATAAATGAGAAGAGCTTGTAGAAGAAAAGGTCATTCTTCTTTGATCTTCCATATTGGCCCATTCTTGATGTGAGGTATAGTATTGATGTAATACATGTCAAGAAAATTGTTTTTGATATCCTTATCAGTACGCTTTTGCATATACCAAGAAAGACAACAGATGGAATTAGTACTAGACTAAGCTTAGTTAAAATAGGAATAAGAGAATAGTTGCATCCACAACTAAGAGATGATGGTAAGAGGGTATATCTCGAGCCTGCAGTGCACACATTGTCAAAAGTTGAGAAAAAGAGTTTGTGTTGGTGTTTACATGACATTAAAGTGCCACAGGAATATTCTTCTAATGTGAGTAGGCTCGTCTCAATAGATGATTGAAATTGTAGGAATGAAGTCACATGATTATCACGTGTTGATGCAACAACTATTACCGGTGGCTATTAGAGGCATTATAAAAGATGATATGCGGAATACGATAATAAGATTGTGTGTTTTCTTTGATTCTATTTGTACTAAAGTATCAACACTAAAAAGTTAACTAAATTAGAAAATGAGGGTTTTACTATTTTATCCCAACTAGCGATACACTTTCCTACTGTATTGTTTTTGATATATTGGTGCAATTGGTAGTTCATTTGATGAGGGAGGTTAAACTTTACAGTCTAGTTTACTTAAGGTGGATGTATGCTTTCGAGCGATACATGAAGATCTTAAAAGGATATTCAAAAAATCCTTACCGACTTGAAGCATTAATTGTTGAAAGATATGTAGTTGAAGAGGCTGTGGACTTTTGAAAATATTATCTTCCAGAACATAAGGCACAATCTCAACATGAAGATAGGAGAAGTAAGGGAACTCAAAGTGAAGAGTGTTACTCATCAAGAGGTATTGCAAGCACACTTTTATATCTTGAATAATATGGATGAAATTCAGTGTACCTAGTGAGCATAGAAAGAGTTTGAAGAACATATATCCAATAAAGAATGATATACAGATAGCTAATGGACAAAAAAAGACATTTATAAAATGGTTTGAGAAAAAGGTTTTGCAAGAGACTGGTGTGTTAGAGACAATCAAAATATTAGCTTTGGGGCATTTTTTTCAGGCTGTCATTTGGCAAGGTTACGATATAAGTGGTATTCTTTATGCACAAAAACCCAAGATGATAAAGTACCATGCAAAATAATGGGGTCATGATAGTAGCTGAAGCAATGCATTTTTTAAGTTTGAAAGACAAGAGCCCAATATTGGTGTCTATGGCCTATTATGGAGTCGTTAAAGAAATATGAGAGATAACATACAACAAGTTTAAAGTTGCTTTACTCACACGTAAGTAGATTAACAATAATGTTGTTGTCATCGATCAACAATTTGGATTTGTCTCAATTAATCTTCAAAGAGTTGGTTATGCTGAAGAGCCCTTCATTCTAACAAGCCAAGTGAAACAAGTGTTTTACGTCATAGATCCTGCAAATAAGAAATTGTCCATGGTACTTCAAGGAAAAACATAAGGAAGGTGATCCAACCTTCAACATGGACGACACACCACATTTCATTACAATTCAACCTTCTCTAAGTGAGGTGGAATTGGTAGATGAGAAATATGCTACAAGAAATGATCGTTGTGAAGGAATATGGGAAACCATATGAAGTAAGACATTCATTAGATTATATATAATGTTATATGATTTTTTTGTTTTATTTATCTATATGAGATTGCTTTAGTTTGTTTTAATTATCTATATCATGTTGATTTCTCTTTACAAAAAATGGATAGTTCTGATGAGTCATACAACGATAGAGGCTCTGTTGAGAATCAAGGGAATAAAGTCAGATTTGTTCAGAGAAGAAGGGCTCGAGGTAGCACAAAGTTAGGAGAGTTGGATGCTTGGCAATCGGAACAAAGTGGTCGGCTGCACGTGGAGTTCGATAGTCATATGCAACCAATTGGTGATGAGGAAGATCAATTTATTAGCTATATAGACTATATAGCTCAAAGTAAAGTTGACATTATTATCCCTAATTGGAAGTTGGCTTCTAAAGAAACAAATGACATGATTTGGCAACAAATTTTGATATATATGTTTCTATACATGTACATTTCTATCTTTATTTGATATTGGTTCAAATATATTTACCTTATGTTGTATATATGTTTCTATACATATACCTTGAAGCAAACATATGATGTTCTAAACACTGAGCAGATGAAGAACTATTGGATGGTAGAAGTTCGTTTGAGATGGAAAGATTTCATTAGCTCTTTCTTTCCTTTCTCAGGAACTGAGTGAGGCAAATATACAAAGACAATTGAATAATTTAATCCCCATTTGATGTCTCGTGCTGGTTATCGGAAGCTTAAAAGAAGGATGATGGAGGAAAGTTGCAGAAAATAAAGGAAGGGGCTCAATTTAATCCTACCATTATTGTCCAAACCTTACAACGTCTTCCACGTCACAAGAAATGGCAAGTGGGGAGGTTGAAGGGTAACCAATACGTAAATCTAGTCATTGCTTATATTGTTGTAAGGATTGTAAGTATTTTTCCCTACTAAGACTTATAAATCCAATTGTTAGATATATCTTATCCTTCTTTGTTGTTAAAAAATATGACACTGTAAGATGAACTTGAAGAACAGGCGACACATAGAACCTTCAGCCAGATTGGTCGAATGGATATATTGGCTATAGCCATTGGAAAGCCTAACCAACCCAATCGCATATGGGAGGACAAGAAGGGGATGTGGGTTGCAAAATTTTTTAGACGAGGCACAAATGTGTTATGGGGTGAACCCAGTAGAAAGGTTATTGCCAAGATGTGGGAGGAACTCACCCAATCCATTTGAGAGGAACTCACTCAATCATTTAAATATAAACTTGCTCAATCTAGACTGGAGATGATGCAGCAATTACATGGTGAGTTTTGGTCTTTTGTCCAATCTGAGAGAGAAAATCAAGAACGCAAAACCCATAAATCCCCAGCCTTCCCTACCAGAACTAAAGGAAGTTATAACCCACCGGAGGCACCAATTGACAACCCTTCACCCACTCCACATGGTGGAGATCCTTGCAATCTATATTTGGATGTCCTAGAGATGTGAATTGTTGTCAATGCTCTCGTGCACACACAAGCCTCTACCTACTATCATATGCAAATTTCATACGAGTGTTTTTGTCAATGTGACCTATTTGAGAGGGGGAGGAAGCTATAGCTGTCCCAATCCGTGATTTAGAGGTTGTCAGACTTAAGTAGTTGATAATATCTTTTATCTTTTGGCTGAAAAATCTTATTGGCACAATGACGACACCTGTAACGGGAGGAAACACATTACTTTTACTTGAATTTTGTTAGGCATCCTATTTATAATTTGTATTTTAAGTTTTACTAGGACTACCAAGGTGAGAAGTATGTCTTCTTTGCAAGATTGTGAAACCTCTCAAAAAAAATTAAGAAGATTGACTTAAAGATGCCTACGGGGGTTGTCGGTGAAAATATGACCTATCCTTTCATAATTGACATATCATGAGTCTAGCTTCACATCATGTAAGTTTTTTACCGATTTTTAACTTCAGTTAATGCATTGTTATTTAGGCTTTTGACCCCAATTAATTATATAAGTAGGTACTTCCTCAACTTGTTTGACATATTAGGTACAAACAATCTATATGGCTTTTTATGTCCAGCGCACACGACAAAGGAACATAATAATAAGATTGAACTTAGGACCGGCTATGTAGCTATACAATAAGAGAGACCAAGTTTCCTTGTTATCTAACTCTAATTGTTTAAGAGTAAGTATTTCAATATTGTATATTTAAAAAACATATTAAATTTGTTAGGGATTTTCTTGTTATCTAACTTCAATTTAATCTTTATATGTTATAGTTTTTATTGGAGTTTGTATGTTGTCTCCCATTTAGCCAATCTCGTCTTTTGGTTTGATCCATTGAATAAAAAGCCAAAACAAGAGTTGAAATATGTATTTAATACGTAAGTTTTATTGTTTGTTCATAATTAGGCATTGAATATAAATAAATTGTTTTATTGTATTTTGATTTCCAATTTATAGGGTTTTGAAGACATATAGAATCGTGGGGAGGATGTGAGAAGGAAAAAGCACTTTAACTTGGATTTTTCCCATAGTAAGCAATTTGATTTCATGTTCTTTCACTGATAGTAGCATTAGATACGCGGTTATTAATTTCAACCATTTCGTTTTGGTTTACAGTGCCTCCAACAAAAAGGGGACACGAAGTGCAGTTATTATGTTCTATTGTATATATATAATATAATTTAGAGTCAACATACTACATATTTTAAAGAGGTAATCGCTTCTCCATTCTTAAATTATAATATTTTTTTGATGTCAATTGTCAATTTTTGCATTTATTTTAATGATATATCATAACTAGCTTTTTTTTTCAATTTGCAGATATTCAATAATGAAAACATTTTCCTTGCCAATGACATGATATGGTTCAAGACCTTTTAGCTAGATATTTTCTTGGACACATTGAAGATGAGTAAAGTTTATTTTAAAAATTTAATTTTGGCAAGTTTTGAATTCCTTTTTTGTTGATTATTGTAAATATGGTGGTTTACTAACACTTTCTATTAGCTAGTGCATGTTTATATATAGTGATTGGCTGAAAATCTACTATTCAATATGATGATAATATTCCTATACAAATTAAATCATTGGATAATAGAAATATATGAGTTGAAATTATTTTTCAGCCAAAAAAAAAAATCTTTAGCGTCCGCCATTAGATTAGGGACGTCGCATGTAGGTTGTGGTGTCAATTTATCAAATTTAAAAATTTTAGGAATAGCTTACCATCGAGGATATACAGTGTCCCATAATTTATTCACAATAATTTGGGAGACACCGTATCGTCCCCCACATGACTTACGGCATCCCCAATGAAATTTGGGGATGTCGAGCTTACATATAGGGCCTAAATTTAAATTAGGGGCACCATAAATCTTATCTGCATCTAGTTTTTTACAAATGCAACTTCTCTCCTTTCTACGTTCTTCACATATACGTCCCCTGGAAAGGGACGTTAAAATGCCTTAAAAATGAATGTTAAAAAGGTTTTTTATAGTAACGCAGTTTAATATATATTCCCAATCGATAAGAAATATAGACTTTTAAGCATAAAGGCTTTCACTTTAAATAAGCATATAAAAAGTTTTCAGGCCATGTTTGACTTTTGAAAGATCATGCTTGAGCTTAAAAAAAGTCTACATATAAGCTCAAGTTTTACTTTTTATTTTTTTTATGTATGCACCTAGTGTCTTAGGCCAACAATTTGTCCTAACCATTAAAAAATAAATGTTAATGATTGAATTCCAAAAACAAAAGAAAATTCTAGATACTCATAGGTATTTGTAAATATTCCTTTAATCTTATTTTTAAGTTGCTTTCAATATATTTTACTAAAACCAATAAGTACTTAGTTCAACTAGTGTGGGGTTATATTAGGTTAACCAGTAGTCTCATGTTCGAGCTCGGGGACGCAGCCGCGATAATTAATTGATGGGAGCGAGCTACTCCCATAATTAGGCCTACATCACTACAAATCCGAAATAGTTAGTTGCTTGGATACTTGGAAATAACCAGAATCTAGAAAAAGTGCTGGATATCGGATGATCAAAAATAAAAAAGTATATATTTTACTAAAATGATGAAAACCTCATTCAATTTGCCTTTAAATTCAATACAACTTTCTAATTTAATTAATTTACCTCTATTTAATATACATTAATAACACATGAGAACAAAATATACACAATATATAATAGATGTTAATCATACCTTCACCCGCCTAGATAATAATATACAAAGGAAGAAACGTACCGGAGTTTGGAAGTAGTTAAAGAAACATGTGCTATACACAACCAAACTTTCAATCAGCTACATGATCGAATGACATCATTATGCTTTATCCACAACTAAACTTTCAATAAATTGTTGATTGAAAAATCTCGCTCGAATAATTTCATTGTGTGTTCAATTCAATTTTTTTTTTTGTTACTCTTTCTATTCAAAAGACTACAAATTATCTGATATAACCTCCTCTTTAACACATCCAATAACTTTTTTCAAAATATGAACCATCTCAAATAATTTTCTAACTGGATAAAGCCCCTATCAGGGCTGTCAACGGATATAAGGATATAAAGTATTATATAGAATATTCGACATAATTTCTTTATAGGATTATTGCGTGATATAACAGAACTATGTTTGTCAACTTTAATAGTGGATATATGGAATCCATATTTATCATAATAATATATACTATAAAAATGGTCAAAAGTGATACACCTATTATGATACTTCCTAAAAAAAACATTACAAGAAGTTGGATTTATTTTTAATAAAGCTATTGTGACACTCTTTCATGAGTTTTTAGTGGTGTAGACTTTGTAGTATTCAATGAGCGCAACATTTCTATAAAAAAGAACACCACAAGAATTAATTTTTATAGTAGTGATAGTATATAAGGTACAATAATTCAAGGAGACCAGCCAAATGCCATTCACTGATTCTATATTAAGTACCCATGATTAATCTAAACTATGCGTTTATATATATTAATGTTCGTAAGAGATAATCTGTTTGCTCTTGACTGATTGTAATGATGATAGACAAATGCCAAACTACTGTTAAGATAATGTAAATATACCTTTAATTTATTAATTAAGAAGTTCGTCTAAACATAAAATCTTACTAAGGAAGATTTGAGGAATATTTGGCTTTGGAGAAAGCTTGTAGTACCTGCAAGTACATACGTGCGAATATCAATCACTTTTATAATTAATATGATTATCTATCACTTATTAATACCTGATCATCTTTTTCTTCCCTGTTCACTTGATTATCTATTAATTCAAATGTATAAAAAATGTATTTAATAATGTCATGGTGTGTGTGTGTGTGTTTCACACCAAAGAACCATAACAACATGGTTCACTTTAAAAAGCAAATTACTATTATATGTAATGAATATGAATGTGGGTAAAAATTATTCTACTAAAAAATATAATCAATGAAAATTCATTTTAATTCGTGAGGCGGTGCCAGAAAGGAACAACCCCTTGTTTAATATAAAAGAAACTTAATTTTAATCTTTCTAAATGTTTGTTATGAAAGTATAACATTGGAGGATCACTTAATTTAATTTGTATCTATGTCCTATGCCTCACTTTGTTCTCTAACTTTATTATTTAATATGAATTATTTTGCCTTTTTGTAAAAAAGAATTTTAAAAAAAAAAACAGAGGAGACCACTAAGTGCATATATAGCTTGGACGGTAGAAAATTGTGCTAACTTAACTATATTGAGTTCAGGTTCTCAATTCTCAGTATGCAATTTCGTAGTCAAAGTACAATGTGAATCCGATAAAATATATATATATATATTTTTTAAAAAAGTAGTATTACCACGTGGGAAGAGTTTCTTTTAATAGAATTTTTTTCAAAAAAATACAATGTAATTCATTTTTGAGTTGACAAAAAAAAATCCACCTGTAGTCTTTTATATAATTTTTAAGTAAGAAATGTTTAAGAAAATAAGATTATGGAGTGATCGATGAAGATGATGATGATGAAGTACGGAAGATTTAATTTCTAATACAAATTAAAGCTAATTAGACTTTATCTATCGTAATATCAACACAAAAAACAAAACAAAAGAGTAGAGCTCACTTTATTAACGTGTCAAGAGAATTGTGGCTGACACCGGCCTGGTTAAGTTGACCATTCCTAAAAGGTTTTCCTTAAAGGCTCTCTCAATTTGTTTAATTGTAATTCACCACTATCTCTCATTTATCTATAATTATGCCGTACTTCATCCTTATCTGGATTACTTTAAGAATGTAAGAAACTTCTATTATGCGGCATACACCAAAGTTCATTTTCTCATCAGCTCCAAGAGAGGGAAAAAAAGGCATTTATAAAGCCAAAAAAGACTCTCAGTTCACACACACGCGTATACTTGCTCTGGTTTTTTTTTTTATATATATATAACATACTTGCTCTGGTTTTAAAGGTATGAATCAGTTAGGAAATTTACTTTGATAAATTTTTATAGGGCTAATATAATTTTAGTACTTTAAGTTTACTTTTATTTTAAAATTTTAATTCCTCAAGTTTCAAATTAAAGGCTTTAATTCTTTAAATTTCATTATATTTAAAATATCAGTCCTTATAATTTAATAAAATTCTAGATGTTTTGCTCTTTGAGAGACTAAAAGACATAATTTGAAACTTCAAGAACTAAAACTAAAATGATGACAAACTTAAAAGATAAAAAATTGATTAACCCTGTGAAATAGAAAAGGGTTAATATAATATTTAATCTATTATTTATTCTCATTTTAGTTTTGATTTCTCAAGTTTCAAACTTATAGTTTTGATCCTTCAAAAGGAAAAATGGTTCAAACCTCTAATAAATTATAAGGACCAATTGTTAAAATGAAATAAAACTTAAGGAGCCAAAACCTATATTTGAAACTTGAGGGAGTGAAATTAAAATGAGAGTGAATGACTAAACAATTTACTTTGTCTACTAAATTTGTAATTTCTTTCTTAAAAAACCCCTAATGATTGTACATATGACAAGAGTATCCTTCTAGGGGTTCTAACTAAACAAGATTTAGGGACATTACGCAGTCTTACCCTTACAAGTGGATAGAGAGATTGTTTCTAAGATTTAACCTAATTACCTCTAAGGAACATGACAATAATCTTACCGTTTCTCTAAGGCTCACCCTCTTCTTATACAAATATCTAATTTAATAATTTTTTTAATATTTATAAATCAGTTATCTAGTTCCAATATTTAGTACCCAGCCCGAGGTGTATGTCATGTGAGTGGGACCTCACCAGGGGGAGACAGAGGAGAATGACAAACAAAATATAATAGTAAAGTACAGTTATCAACAATAATTGTTTATGCTAAGAAAAGACACGACCACTTTTGGATATTAATTTCAAGGAACACGATAGAACATGATAAGGTTTTTGAAGGGTTTAGTCTAAAGAAGGAGACAGATATGGCAGATTCTGATATGTTGCTGAGGAACACACGCCTGGGATTAGTGTTGAGTTAAGAAGAAGCGGCCATGACCTTAAGCAATAGTGATGGTTTCTGTAGTATTTATGAGACATCTGTAAAACCATGAACGTATGTAGTGCTTATTCAGTTCTCATCCAATCAGTGTAACAAAAGATTAACGTGAAAGATCAAAAGTGAAAGACAAAGCAAAGAATAAAGCACACTGAAAGCTACCATTTTGCATATATCTACCTCGTTCATGATGATTCAAATAACTATTATTCTATTTCCTATTATACTTCTTACTTTTTAACATTTTTTTTCTGCAAGTGAAAAATAGCACTGAAGCAACACAACTGATAAAAGAGCTTAGAACAACAACAAAAATAAAGTCTTAATCCCACTATGTGGGATTGGCTACATAGATTACACAATATCATTGTGCTATGTCGAAAACCATATATTTAGATAAGTTATTGATCAAAAGGTTCCTCTCTATAACCTTATTGAGCATTCACTTTGGCCTCCCCTGACATCTTTTTATAGGGCCGCATACTATTTGATCAAATCTCCTTATGTTCATATTGTCCTTTTAAAATCCAACACTCATTATCATATAGCATTGTTGGTCTTAGAACATCACGATAAAATTTCCCTTTCACTCTATTAGGTATTTTTTTATCACAAAAACTCTAACAGTTTTTTTCCATTTACACCATCTAGCTTGAATTCCATGATTAACATCTCTATCAATTTCACCATCTTGTTGAATAATTGATCCCAAATATCTAAATTTTGTCACTTGTGGGATCGCTTGTCCCCCCAATTAACTTCCATTTCACTTCTAGTTTGTCACTTGTCAAAATTACAATACATATATTATATTTTGCTCCTACTCAAACAAAAGCATTTCAACTCCAGAGTCCGTTTCCATATTTCAAGTGTAGAATTAATTTCCTCCCTGGATTTAGCTAACAAAACAATATCATCTGCAAAAAGCATACATTCAGGGATCTTCTATTTTATAGGCTTAGTTAGAATATCTATCATCAGGTTAAACAAATAAGAGCTCAAAGTTGATCCATGGTGTAAGCCACTCCTTACAGAAAAGTCATTTGTCTCATCTTTAGGCGTTCTAACACTACACTTTCATACATGTCCTAAATGACTTCGATATATGCAATAAGCATTCCCTTCTTTTCTAAGGCTTTTCAAAGTACATCTCTTAACACCGAATCATATATATTTTTTAAATCAATAAAAACCATATGCAAGTCATTTCTTTTGCCTCAATACTTTTCCATTAACCCTCTTAATAAGTAAACCACTTCTGTGGTAGACCTTCTAGGCATGAATTCAAATTGATTATCAAAAATACTAGTCTCCATCCTTAACTTGTGTTCGATCACTTTTTCCCACAATTTTATCGTATGACTCATAAACTTAATTTCTCTGTAGTTTGCACAATTTTGATAAAAGAGTTCACACTTAAAAAAAAACACACACACACACAGCATTTTAAGAAAGTGAAAATTTACAAGCAAAGGATCAATAACATGAATTACTAATTAAACATTTTCTGATGTGGATGAAATTTATGATTTAGATATACTGCTTGGCTTGTCAGAAACACAATGTTCTTAGGAGTTGCATGGACTAGAACAAGGTATTTGAGTTAAATTTTGAACACGGCAAGGGTCAAATTTATTAGACTTTCTCCTTTACTAACTCAGTGTTCAGAGTTCAAGTGCTAGTATCAGAAAAAGAGGTGAACTTTGAAAGAAAATATGTAAGCAGAAGCTTAGATGCTACTGATAGATCTTTTTGACATACTTGTTTCTCTTTTATTCAAGTTCTTTTGATATGGGATTTTCTTTTTGCTCTTTATCCACACTTGGTTAGAAAGTAAAGAGTATGGTCATGTTTACATTAAGTGTCTGCATAATGGGTTGCCTTATGGTGCTTAAGACAGAGAATTGATAAATTAATTAATGTTAAATGGCTGCAGTTTAGGTACAAGATGTTAACTACTTAAAATAATAATAATTCCACGTGCATGGGTCCCTCCAATTAATATCCACAAATTTAAGTGGCTCATGAGTCACCAGGATTATAAAAATAAAATCAAGGCTCAATCGAAAGAGATTACCTTTTAAACTAGCCTTCCTTGCGTCATCTGTAATAAGGAGTTATTGGCTGTAAGATTTTTCAACTTTTAAAATTTGCTTCTACTATTAGGTAGGGTCCTCAACAAAAAAATAAAAAAGAAAAACCCCCTGAAATTGACTTTAGCACCATTTTTAATGTGCCTCTTTTTGCTTCTTTTCAATAATATTATATCATTTCCCACCACACCATCTTTTCTGGCTCCTTTATGAGTAATTCTACCTGATGCCAAAATTTCAAATCATAGTATTTCAATTGCAACTTACAGGTGTGAACTGCATTTGACAAAAAGATAGTCAGATTACAGATTAGACAGTAATATACAGACAGATTCACATGTAAATAAACCAACAAGTCATGGACTCTTTGTTTTTGGTAAGACAATCTGGTATTTTGCTCATCATAACTAATTTGTAGACTATCAATATGGAGATTCAGAATATAACTTTTTGCAGTTAAAGCTCCAAGCAATTACACATACTCACTTTCATTGTTAGACCAAACTGGTGAAATTTATGACATGAAGTATGAAGTATGAAGTATGAATAAGCACTTACAGGACAAAAAGTGGACTTCATCAGGACGCATACACATGCATATATTAGTAGCACTTGCCCAATAATTGTTTCAATAGTTTCTGCTCATGTAAGCCATTAGTACTGTGACTACTTTTTTTTCTTTTATCTTTTCTCTTAATTTCTTCTCAAACCGGCCCACTTTTCTTGCCCTCATTCTTCTATAAATTCCCCCCACCACCCACACGACCTTCCTCCATCATCTCAGCAATCTCCACACTCACAATTCCCAACCCAAGCCTTCAAACATCATCTCCATCATCTTCTTCTTTCTCTTCTTCTTCTTCTTCTTCTTCTTCTTCTTATTCTTATTCTTCTTCTTCTTCTTCACCATCAGCATCTTCTTCATCTCAGGTTTTGTGAATTCCCGCCATGGTTCCAAGTGACATCAGACGGTTTCACTATCCAGCACCTGAAAACCCCATCTTAGTTTCTCCAAACTGTGGCTTGTTTCAACACGGTGATATCCAAAACCAGCTTCACCTGAACACCCTCTTGAGCAATTTGCCAAACTGCTACTTCCCTTCTGGTTCAGGAAGCCTTGAATTTATCCCACCTCTTCCACCTTCTTCTTCAAGCTGCCTCAGCAGCAACTCAACTTCTGATGAAGCTGATGAGATTCAGCTCAGCATCATTGATGAAAGGAGGCAGAGACGAATGATATCGAATCGAGAATCAGCTAGGAGGTCCAGGATGAGGAAGCAGAAGCACTTGGATGAACTCTGGTCACAGGTTGTAAGGCTCAGGAACGAGAACCACAATCTCATTGACAAACTGAACCATGTGTCTGAGTCACATGATAGAGTTCTTCAGGAGAATGCACAACTCAAGGAAGAAGCTTCTGATCTTCGTCAACTGGTCGCTGACCTGAAAATTAGCTCTTCTTTTGCTGATACCATGAGAGATTTTGATGAACTCAGAGCTGAGCTCTCAAACTAATCTATAACTTTAAAATTGGAGGCTTTTTGTTTTCTATTTTCTCTTTTTTCTTACTATAGAAATATACTACTCTGCTTCTTTTCCTAGCTTTATGTTTTATACTTCATAATATCATCACCCTGCCTTGCCTCCATTAGAGCTGGTTGAGTTCACATACAGATATCCAATAATAGCTCTTTATGAATTTTTCTTTTATTGATTTGTCTATAGCATGAACAACATAAAATATTACGTTTAAGCCAATAATCCAAAACAGTTCCTATTAACATCACGCCACATACGAGTCAGGTGGATTAAGCAGCAGAGTCCTTTAATGTGTACCTATCATAAAATTTATGGTGTCTTTATCATTTTCACAGTCCACCAACTTTTGCACCCAGTATTGCAAGAAAAACAGAACCACAAATGAAAAGGGAGCATAACTGTGGGAAAACAAATAAAGAAAAAACAAACCAGAGAGCTTAATCAAAAGGAAGAAAAGCAGCTTACCTCTGACAGGTCTATTGTAAAATTTAGAAGTAATGAATTAAAGAACAGATTAGAATTGAGTTATGCACGTGATAAAGTTAATAGAGGCTATCGTCAGTCTGAAAGAAGGCCCCAAACGAGTGGCCCATTGTTGTTGTTGAACGGAGAAACAGTGACAATAAGACAAATGCTAGTGGAGATGCTGGTGGTAGTGGCTCATCATACCAATTACTATCACAAGAAATGAAACACATGAAAAGGGTATGCATCAAGAAAAAAACCAAATAAACTGTTAAGCTTTATTGCCTGAGGACATCAATGCCTTTCTGGGTAGCCAAAGCTTCAACTCCTGTCACCAATGAGGATTATGCTAAACTCAGCCTGTGCCCCAACAGTTGCTTGAAATACTTCTTCAAGTAGACAAGCTAGTGCATCAGCAAGCCCTTTGTGTCTTCTTTGATGCACATGTGTATGATCTGAGCTTTCACAGCCATGTAGAATTCGAGTTATTTGAGTTCTGAAGAAGGTTGGAGAAGATTTACAGATTTTGATATTTAGCAAAATAAAGAAGACAAGAGATAAACATGAGTGATTTTAGGTGGAAGGAGGCGTGTGGCATCATAATTGTAAGGTTGACAACCTAATCATAATTGCACCATACACTGCCTACAGCATATCTCCTAGCCTTTTGACAAATTGTCAGATTAGCCCACATTTTTTCTAACAGACTAGCAACCCTTGAAGAAAAGTCAAACCCAAAACCTTCAGGAAACAAGTTTTCATTGATGGGAAAATTGAAGAGATTGATAGAAATGTTCCTTCATCTTAAATGATACTACTAGACTGCGTTACCGCACTAGACTTTCGCTGTCACCAATTCCTCCTGCCAGGAGAACAGTATATTCCCATAAGATGAGACTTCTTTCTTATTTTCTGTACTGTTCCTGACTAAAATTTAGCATGGAATCTAGAAATGGTACAAACATAAAATGGTACAGGAACAAATTTTTAATGCTCAAATGGTATTTGTGGCAAGACATTATATAATCATTATTTAAATTTTGGCACATGGATCATACTTCATTTCCTTTAAATGATTCATGCTTGACAGTGACCTGAATGCACTTCTTCTGATGTGTTTTTTGTACTATATGTTCTTCAGTTGTTTCTGATGTGGGCGCTCTCTCACAGAAATCTCTTTCCAGCATCTTTATTTCCTTTCATTTGTCACATTAACAAGGACGGTTGAATGTTCGTTCCAGATTCACAAACATTCAAGTATTATTAATATCATATATATATCCTGTTCTAACCCAAACTAAACTAAACAAGTAATTGTTCTTTGTTTAACACTTGTGCCACATTCAGTATCAAACACACAGTAACTTTGTTCAACAGTTGTCAATATTTTACTGTGTTTTACAGTTGTGGATGTTCTCACGTCAGAGTAGATATCTATAAGGTAACCTTAATCTTTTACTTTACAGTACAAGAGGGGGAAAAACTGCAATTTTTCACAATCAACTTTTGAATGTGTTGAATCACAAGATCAACTTCTTCTTGTAGACATGTCCAGAACATAGTCAATCCCATGAAAGATGAGGGAATAGTACAACTGCGTGGAAGATATGTAAACATTAGACCATTTGAATTAAAAAAATGTGATATGGCTGAAGGCAAAGAAGCTACTTACTATTGGCGACGAAATATAGTAATCCCACCATAATCGTCAAAGATATCAATAGATGGTTTTTTTCCACAGAGAACTATACGATTCAACCATAGGGCATAATTAGCTTTAATGGAAAAAAAAAAATAGTCACCATTATGTTTATGCGTACTCAATTCTCCACTTCTCATTATGGACCTGCCTAAACCCGCCTTTATTTAATTCATTTTTTATTCACCACAATGGCAACTATGAACCCTCTTAGATCTGTCGGAACCCAAAATGGTTTCTTGTAATCGTAATATACCACTTGCCTGGGCATCAGAATTCGATGGGAAGAGCAGCTTGTCGAGTAGTGGCAGCCAGGGACACTTGTTTAAGAAATTCCGGTCCCAATACTCACGATTTGGTCCGGACATTTTAATCTGAGAATTTCCCGTCTTGTCCCCAGTCCCAGATTTATTTTTTATCTGATAAATTAAATTATCATTTTATTTATATATTCTTATATCTGTAGATTAAGGTATACTTTTAAAAAAATGCTGGTTGGAGTTAAATAATATATATTGTGATATTAATTCTATCTATATACTGTATAAAAATAATAATAAAAATAAAAATAATAACAATAAATGTTATTGTTAAACTCTAGATTAATTTGTGTAACTATTATGACTCTATTAGTTGTTAAATATTCATTTTAAACAATAGAATATAAAGAATTTAACTAATAAAAATATTTTTAAAATTTATTTTATATGAACCGGGAATTCCCAATTTGCTTTTATATCGGTCCCCATAGTGTCGAGATCTAGCCAAGATCAAGATTGAAATTGGTGATCTTGTCCCAGTCCCATATATAAACATCACTAGATATCAACTAAAGTTATCAATTTGAATCACTGAGACTACGAGAGACTAGACGTTAACTCATCCAACTAAGGACCTCTCCCAGATACAGAACGTTAAACATATTAAAAGACAACAAGGTGTTTTGAATATTCATGATCTCCAAAAAATGTTAGACTCAATTTGTGTTTTTTAAAATTAAAAGTAAATGACTGGATTGCTCTTACATATATATTTTTAAAAAATTTAAAAAAATATACCCACATGTCAGAGCTTTGGTGAAATTTTCTAGCCTTAGAAATATTTCCAATCCCTCGAAAATAAATATTCTCAAGAATGGTAACGGTGGGATTCGAACCGTCATTTTGTTTTTGAACAAGAAAGGTGTCTATTAGGACCCCAATGCCTTTTAATATATATATATATATATATATATAATAACATTTGCTATTTAACCCAAGCTCATTATCAAATATAATGAATTCCCAAGTTTAGATAAAAAAAAATTCTAACTTTCATTTTTAAATAAAAAATTCACAATACTAGACTATTCACAAGTTTAAACAAGAAATTGTTTACACCTTTAAAATGGATATTATTACTCATTTAATCAAGGGAGAATTCCAGAAAAATACTTCTCCAAATTTCAAAACCCCAAAAAGGATTTTAACATTTCAAAAAGACACTAAGGTACCATAAACCAAATTGAGGTTTTGAAATTCGCTGACATGAACAGTAGTGATTTTCGCAAAATGAGTAATGATTTTCGCAAAAAGAGTCATGGATTTTGCTAGTCCGTGTTAATCACTCTCCCCCCCTCAAAATTTGCTAACACGAACAATAGTGTATTTTCACCATTTGAGTAATGGTTTTCGCAAGAAAAGTAATGGTTTTCACTACTTTGTACTGATCACTTT
>JBAGKO010000002.1:11320003-11330622 GCA_037177275.1 Acacia concinna | reverse complement strand
TAAGCAAATCAAATATGCGTGCTGATCACGAGCGCAGGTTGGGGCACAGAGTGTTGTGGGTCGTGATCTGGATCACGGGATTCTCCTTCTGGGCTCGGCTTGGGTCCAAAACGCATAGCTTCAATTAAGTCCTCAGGTCGCGACACAGAGTGTTGTGGGTCGCGACCCTAGTTGGCAGATCAGCTTTCCAAGTGTTTGGGCCATCCAGCTCCAGTGTCTCCATCTTTGGCTCCAATTCCTCCTTTACTTGCCTGAAAACATAAAAATAAAGCACATTTACCAAGGCAAGTGGGGGATTAAATAATTCATATAAAAATAATATTATCTTTGCCCATAAATCAACAAAATGTAATATTGAGACATTCAATCCACATAATACAAATATCATGCATTTTGAGAGTAAATGTGTGCCAATAATATGTAAAATACCCCTGAAAACCATATAAATATTAAGTCAGATCAGTTACAATATCTTATTTTATGAATTACTAATTGTCTTTATGAATTCCCTATTATTATCGTAGTGTTATTATATTGTGTTTTTATATTTAAATAATTTCTATTTATTGCTTTAATTAGTCTAATGTATGTCAAATCTTGCAAAACTTGAACTTATGGCTGTTGTCATTACTAAAAAAACTAAATCTTGATTGAATATTTGACCATAAAAGCCACCCTTATTCTTTAGAGTGATTTAAAATAAAGGTATGACCATAAGAAGATGGTTAACCTTCCAAAGGCTTATCATGAATGGGTGCATCCAATTTGCTCCAATAGCAACAATATTGTGAAAGAGGTTTTAAAAAATATATTAAACTTATTTCTTACCTCCTTATGGCCAAACAAAACCATGAGTTTTTATTGAAAAATCATGAATCCCATCCAATATGTTCAACTTCATTCTCAGAAGTGAATGTAGTAATAAATATATCTAATTTTGTTTGTGGAGGTGGACGTGGAAGTAGATATGGCTACAGCTGTGTTGTTCAAATTCCCACCTGAAGTGAGAAAATATTGAAATAAGCCATGTTTACAAGATAACAATTCTAAATAGTCCAGTAGACTAATAATTCATAGAGAATTATGCAATTCACAAGTCTCTACCATATCTATATATCTTATTCAAAAGTCATAAAATTTGTTCTTATGTTTATGATCATTTGATATCAATTAGCTTTATGTGTTGGAAAACATTGAAGCAAAACATTGATAAGGTATGTCATCACATTCTCCCAAATTTTTCTTCATCTTAGTTTATCATATACCATTATAGTATGATGTCTCATTAATTTGATTTTACCCTTATGAATCTCTTCAAATATATTTAGAATTTATTATGTTAGTAAATATGTTTTGGGATGTTACATAATATATATATATATATAAGGAGTAATGCTCTTCATGAAGATATATTGAGAAAATAGTTACTGAAGAACTATGTGGCAACTCTTGAAGAATTTTACGTTACAAGAAAGAAACAATATTAATATAGTTCCTAAAGAACTAATATAAGTATATGAAAAATATGTTTGTATAACTTACACTTGAGGGGGAGATTGTTGGAATACAAGTGTGAGTTATATTGGATGAAAATTTTTATTATATTATATGTATTTTATTTTTCATGTCTCGTTTAATACAGAATAAGTCTTATTGATATGAATCTTGAAGATTTATGTCTTAACAAAGTTTCTTCCTTGATAATGTTGATACTATGTTTAGAAGTATAGATTTGATTGAAAGCTCTGGAAGAGTTAATATATTGTTTCATGAAGAAGCATGTGCTATTATAAACGAGAAGTTTACAAATAACAATGCAAACTAGAAGTTTGCTAATCCAAACCTGTAGTTTGTCAATGTAAACAAGAAGTTTACTAATGAATTTAATGTTTGGCATGACCGGTTAGGCTATCTTGTATCAATCATGATGTGAAAAATAATTGGGAATTCATGTGGGCATACTTGAAGTGTATGTAAAAGAAATACCACAATGCCATGATTTTTTTCATATGCTGCAAGTTTAAAGGGAAAGTTGATTATTCGGCCTTTACCAAGCAAAATAGAAAGTAAATCTCTCACTTTTCCAAAATGGATACAAGGAGATATTTGTGGGTCAATATACCCATAATGTAGACCATTTAGTTATCATATGGTTTTAATTGATGCATCAACTAAATGGTCTCATGTTTATCTTCTCACAATCTGGAGTTTGCGAGACTGCTTGCTCAATTGATTAGATTAAGAGCATATTACCCTGATTATCCTGTCAAGAAAATATGTCTTGATAATGCTAGTAAATTAACTTTGCAAGCTTTTAATAAATATTGTATGTCCCTTGGAATTAATGTTGAACATCTTGTAGCTCATGTTCATATGCAAAAATGGATTAGCAAAATCATTGGTTAAATGATTACAGGACTTTTACTTATGAGATATAATCTCCCAATTTCTATTTGGGGCCATGCCATTTTGCGTGCAGCAATGTTAATACGCATTAGCGAACATATTATCTAAAGGTTTCCCCTTACAGATGGTTTTTGGTCATGAACTTAATATTTCCCATTTAAGTGTGCAGTATATGTGTCAATAGCACCACCACAATGCACCAAAATTGAAATATATGTTGGGTATTAATCTCCTTCGATCATAAAATATTTAGAGCCATCTACAAGAGATTTCTTTATGGCTTGGTTTGCCAAATGTAATTTTGATAAAATATTTTTCCCAACATTAAAGGAAAAAAATAAGCAATTGATTAAAGAGATTAGCTAGAATGAATTATCATTAGCTCATTTTTATCCTTGTATAAAACAATGTGAATTGAAAGTTCAAAAAATATTGCAGAATTTAGCTAATCAAATGCCAGAAGCATTTACTAACCCAAAGAAACTGACAAAGTCACATATCTCAGCTGATAATGCTCCTATCAAAATTGATGTCCCTGAAGAACAAATTATTGTAAATAAATCTAAAGCATGACTAAAACATGGAAGGTACATCGGTTATAAAGATAAAAATCCTTTGAAAGAGAAAATGAGCTAAGAATATAGATAGTCAAGTAGAGGATAATCAAGAAAAGTTATTAGCTCCTGAAGAGCCATCTCCCGAAGAGTTATTATCTCCTACAGAATCATCTCCTGAAGAGTTATTAGCTCTAAAAGAACTAACTTCTGAATAGTTATTATCTCCATAAGAGAATTTAGTAGTCCCAAAAGAGACTCAAGTACCTAAAATGTGTTAAAAGAATGAGATCTCAATAAATTATGCTATGCATGGAATCCGATGGGATCGAAATGAAGTCAACGTTAACAACATCTTTGCTAATAATATAACAAATGATGTAAATGAGGATCATGAGCCAAAAATTTATTAGTAAGTCTCTAAATGACCCAATGTGCCAACGCAAGTCCCAGAAGGACATGAGGTGCTAAAAGCACATTTCCCAGAAGGACTCCCGGTGCCAGAAGCACAACTCCTTGAATGAACCGAGGTGCCAGAAGCACATATCACTAAAGGATCCAAAGTGCCAAAAGCACAAGTCCCTGAAAGACTTAAGATGCTAGAAGTGTCCAATTCAAGTTCTCAAGAATAATACTCATTAAGTCATTGGATAACCTGAAGCAATCAGGTGTATGTGGTATTATCATCTCAGTAAATATTTTTTGAATTTGTTGAAAGAAGAATACAAAAATGATCCAATATATCTAAGCATATCTATCTAGAAGTTTGTTATAATTGTCGTTTATGTTGATGGTATCAACATCTTTAAAACTCCTGAAGAGCTTCAAAAGGCAATTATTTATTTGAATAAAGAGTTTGAAATGAAGGATTTGAGAAGACCCAATATTATGTCTTGATTACAGATTGAGTACAAGAAATCTACACAAAGAAAGTCCTAGAGAATTTTTATATGGATAAGTCGCATCCATTATGTAACATCCCAATTTTTATTCACTAAAATTCCCCAACTACATGACAAAATAAGAGGAATAAAATGGTGGATTTTGATGTAAGAATTATGGCCAAAGTAAGTTTGGCTGATTTCTGGAAAATAACAAGAGACAAATTTGTTGTGCATCATTTTTAGCTATGCTAATGATGTCAAAAAATTATGAAACTTTCCTGTCTAAAATAAGGATGTCAATATTTAATTTGATATGTCATTTGCTTTATTTGGATATATATATTAATATATTTGAATTTTTGAAGTTGGCTCGGTGAAATTAGCAAGTTTCAAAAGTAGTGTTCAAAAGTTGAATTTTTGGGAATTTTCTGATTCCAATTGGAAAAGCAACTATTTTTCCCTAAAACTAGACTCAATAAGGGAAATTTGGACTTTGGAATCATCTTAATTGAACATCTATATCATTAGATATAAATTTTCAAAGTTGGGTGGAAATTCTGACCAGAAATCCAAAAATTCAAAAAATGTAATGGCAAACTTGTAATTAGTTGCCCAATCAAGGATAAAAAGAGAAGACTAAAATTGATCTCAAGGGCAAGATTGGGAGGTGGCCAAGATGTCAAACCCCTCTTCTTCCTCTGATTTTGTGTTCAAAACCATAAATTAATTGGAGGAAAATGATCAAGAGTGGTCCTAAGTACTGAAAACTACAAGAAATCGGTGTTTCATGGTAACTTAACTCGTGAATTTTAGTGGAGAAACCCTAGAACCCATGAGCTCTTCCTCTCTCTGTTCTCTTTGGTTGCTAGTCGAAAATGGCAGCTGGAATAAGGTTGAGGACGCTTAAAAATCGAAATGGGGGTGAAATGACCATTTTGCCCTTGATTAATGAAATTTCATATTTCTGGGAAGAATTTTCACCCAACTTTAAAAATTAATAACTAATTCCACATACGTCTAATTGAAGTGATTCCAAATCCCAAATGTCCCTTATTGAGTCTAGTTTTAGGGGAATATAATGTATTTTCTCAATTGGAATCATAAAACTCTCAGTAAATTTATATTTAAATACTTCTTCAGAAATAGAGAGAGACAGAGAGAGAGAGAGAGAGAGTAGAGAGAAATGGAAGGAAAGAAGGAAAACCAAGAGAACAAGGTAAGTTTGAGCCCAAAACCTTCAATTTTCTTCTTGATTCATGGCTTCCACTTCCTTCTAATGGTTATAGCCTTCTTGAAACCATGTTTAGCAAGAAGAAATTCAAGGAAAGAAGAAGAGGGAGTGGCTAGTTTTAGAGTGAGAAAACAAGAACTCAAAAGATAATCACCAAAACCTTGAAACTCTTGTTGGTTCTTGTGGTTTGTTGGTTATTATTATTGTCTATGATGATTGTTGTCCTGTGATGGCTGATTTTCTTGTTTGGGATGCACAAACCCCTAAGGGGAGGTGCTGCCTAAATTGTGTTAGATCATGTAGAAAAGTTGGATAATGGTTTAAACAAGTGAATAAAGGTGTAATAGAGATGTTTTGTTAAAAGGATATTGGAAATCCCTTTTTCTATGTTTTCCCCTGTTTCTATCCAAACCTAGTTTGGGCATGATAGAGGTTTATTTTGATGGTTTTGAAGATTCCAATGGGTTTAGGATGGAAAATTGTGTGGGGTAAAGGTAGGGAAATTATTTTGGAAGCATTAGGATTTAAATTGCCAATTTTTGCTCAAAATGTGTACAAATTTGGTTTGGCAGTGGTTCAGGGGTGAGGAGTTTGAATTTGGAAATTTTGAGTTCATAAATGGATTAAGGAGACAAAATTGTGTAGGGGTAGGCTGGGTCATGATTTTTTTAATACTAGAATTACACCGATCATAAAAGGAAATAGACCAATATCTCTAAATGCAATTTTGTTAAGGTGCATTTTGGATGAAAATGAGTAGTGATATGAGTTTAGGAATGAAGATGGAATGAGTAATAACTCATTGTTGCATAATTGGAATCTTAGGATTCAATCTTTTCCTAGAAGACCAAGGAAGCGAATATGGAAAGACAAGCGAGCTAGAAAGGCATTCAGGTAATAGCTCTAACCTTCATATTTTATGTGATTGTTTATATGTTTCCATGTTCTGTGATATGAATTGTCAATTGCATACCTAGCTGTGGTGTGGGAAAAGCACAAGTACAACTAGACCATATGGGACCCAGTTGAGGTGAGACATACTTGTAATATGCGTGTGAAGCATGTTGTACCTAGCCAAGTAAGGCTAAGGTGTTGATATGAGATGTTATGGCATAGATATTCTATTGCATTATATAGTGTATTACATGTATAGCTTTCATATATTTATGATTCGTTACAAGTTACTACTAAGATTCTTTTTAATATCACCCTTTCCAATAAAATATAATCTACTCAACTGAATGAAGAGGGTAAAGGGAAAATATGTATAGACAAGCAGCTAAAGGATCGTTGCCGACACTAGCATTGACATGGAACAACTACAGCAAACAGCTAGAGTTTATTTGTTTAAGACTAGTAAATACTTTGTAAAATCCTATAGGAATACTGTAATATACCTAAGCACTATATACATATATTAATGCTATTTTAGCTTGCCATTTGAACTGCGCTCTATTACTCTGATAAAAGTTGGATTAAAAGAGGGGTGTAATACATTATACCCCAATAGTTGTGAAGTATTTGAAAGTGGATAAAGACCCGTTAAGACCTTGAATAATTAGTAAAGAAGGTGATGAATAACTATATGGTCCAAGAGTATCATACATTTGTGCTATTAGAACACTTATGTATCTTGCTAATTACACATGTCCTAATATATCATTTGTTGTTATCTTATTAGTATGATATAGCTCTTAATCAACATGAAGCCATTGAAAAGGAGCGAAGCACATTCTTTATTACTTTAGAAACACTATGGATAATGGGGTTATTCTACTCAAATATTTCCAAGCATGAATTTATTAGTTATGCAGATTTTGGATTTTTGTTTGATCCACTTGATGGTAAATCACAAATTGGATATTTCTTTTATATGTGGAGGTGCAACTATTTCATGGTGATCTATGAAACAATCTTTGAAAAGTTTGTCACTAATATCAGCCTTTAAGAGACTCAAAGATCTCAATTGAAGCTGTCAAGAGGGACAGTTGATACACGTTATACTCTTTTTCCCTTATCTAGGTTTTGTCCCACTGGGTTTTCCTAAAAAAGTTTTTAATGAGGCAACACTAGATAGTGTATCAATAAATTATGTACTCTTTTCTTTGGCTAAATTTTTATCCCATTAGGTTTTTCCTAGTTAAAGATTTTAATGAGGCACATTTATAATGAACATCTAAAGGGGAGTGTTATAAATATTAATTATGTGGATGTCTATTGACTTACAAGAGGCTTCCTCTCCAAGCCAATAAGAAGCTTCCTCATCAAGCAAATAAGATGCTTCTTCTTCAAGCCAAATAAAAGGCTTCCTCTCTAAGTTTACTTGGTCACCAAGTTTGTTTTTTCCTATAAATAGAAGCATTGCTCATATGTTGTAACAGACAAGAAGTGAATGAGAATTCTCTACCCTTTTCTCTCTTGAATATTCTCTCCTCTTGATTTTGTTCTTAATCACTCTTATATCAAATATATTTATTTTTATAACAATATAAATTTATTTTAATATTCCATTTCAATTCAGTTCAATTCAATTAAAAAATAGGTTAAAGTATAGTTTTGATCTTTTAAGTTGGTATCATGTATCATTTTAGTCCCTTAAATTTATAAAATATACTTTAATCTTAAAGACTTTAACTCTAATGTTCTTACCCAACCAAGTGCATAAGTCATATCAAGTAATAAAATGATAAGTAAAGTATCATTTCCACAAAGAATTGGTTTCAAAACCCAATCAAGTATTGGTTATTATACTTTCTCTTAATTTAAGTAATACAATTATTAAGAGTATAGGGAAATTGTTTTGAAATTAGAGAACGAATAAAAACAAGTTATTTAGAGACTTCAAGGATAAAATGTAGCTTAAGCCATATTTATCCTTCTTGTATTTCTTAACATTCAATTAACCTTTTTCTCACAATGTTCATATACTATGAATATATGTGCTAGTCTATTATTCAAAAATCACTTGTTAAAGCTTTCTCAAGTCAAGAATAATGATTTAATTCCATTAATTGTTCAATCTCTGCTTGTTACAATTAATAAAACTCAATTTTCAAGCTTCAATTCTAATGTGAATGTAAGGTTGACAAGTACTCCGTATATCTCTATTTTGACAACAAAACAATTCATTCATTATGAAAACTTAAAGTTCTTACACAATTTTACCTAAGTTCTATATTCAACCTAATGCTCTCAAGCATCAATCAAATGAACAAATTAAAGCATCTAGATGATGATCAAGCACTTAGAAGCATTAGACAAAGAGTAAAACAAACACATATATGTCATTAATCACAAAAAGAGGGGAGTAATTAATTAAGAGTAATCCATACAAGGGTTCAAAATGATCCTAGAACAAAGTATTTGGCTTCTCATGTTCAAAAAATCCATGAGAATCATGAGAATATACATATACATGAGCAAAAATATAGAACAAGAGTAGAGAAAGCAAATGGAAAGGAATAAAGCTCAAATCTCTTCAAAGTTCCAAAACCTAGCTCAATCTCCATTAAGAAGCAAGCCCTAGCATAGCAAATACTTCCAAGTGCTCCACTCGATGGCAGTTCTTTAACTCCATTGCTTACATGTGAGGATTAAGAGTTATCAAATTCGTGGACCATAATATTTTGACAACAAATTTCATAGCCTAACTGCATTGACGAATTTATTCAGGAATATCCAAGGTTTATTAGAGCAACATGAATCATTTGATAATAATTAATATAATATTTATTTTAATTGCTTATCAATTTTTTTCTATGTTAACCCTATTGATATTCTCACAATAATAATCAAGTAGGAAGGGAAGGGAAGGGAGGGAGGAAATTGAAGAAGATGACTGAGGTGTTTTAGAGAAAAGACACATCACATTAACTAAATTAACTAACATCATTAATCTACTCAAATTAGGTAATCAAGTATGAGTATATCTCTTCCACAACTAAGGCTTGTAAGGATCAAATAACTTGTCTAAGCTGCTTCTCTCATTTCCGTTGACGCCTTGAATATCCACTTTGAGTGCATAGTGTCGCCAGCATTTTGTGGGAATCCCTAAACAGCATCTCTTTTCCACCCTCTTCCTCTTCACCACTTTGTTGCCATATTCGAACTGCAATATTTTCCAAATCCATCTCAATTCATGTTTTTATAATTATAATAAGATAATACCTAATTCATCTTATATCAACTCTAATACATGCTAAAGGAAGATGAATTGATATATTGAATTGGATTTACAAGCTGTGAGATGATCTAGCAATAAATGCCAGTTAGCACATTCATTTGCCTCGCAATAATTAAGTGATAAGCATGGTCAAAAATCATATTCAAATTTCTCAGATGCAGTTGTGTGATCATTGATTGGTCTTTCCACCGCACTGCATGTAAGACTTAAGTGCCTGTTTGGATCAGCAGTTAAAAATGTTTTTCCAATGTGATTTACAGTATATAATAGGTAAGTATATAAGATGAGTTTTGTGAGAAGAGTTTTGTCTTGGTTTGTATGAATGTGCTTTTTGAACAAAAACTTGCAAGTCAATGTATCAAGATGTTTAACTTAATTATAGCTATAAAGAAGGATTCTCAAGCTATGGGTCGTTATTTTTTTTAATAACAAGTACTCGCCTGATCTTATTTGTAAGCCTGAGAGTGAAACATGCTAAAAGTGATTTATAGATGGAACTTAGATAAGTATAACAAGTTTCTACTCAATAAACTGCCATGATGTTGTAGATAATTTTATAAGAAATAAAATTTTAATAAAACATACCTTCAAAGTGCTCGTTCCGCTGCCATAGATGAAGAATGTAAATTCTAAGGGTTTATGAACCAACCGAAGTAAGCTTTCCACCAATCTCCTCACGGCCTGGCCTTGTGGAAAATATAAGGGATGTACTTTAATTTGCTTCGCATCGCGCAATAGAGATGCATTATTTTTCAAAAACTTTGTTGGAAAGATCAAATCCTGGAAATTCAACCAAACAAAACCAAACTATAACTAGAGATTTCAAATAGTACTATTTTTTATAAAACTAAGAGAGATATATTTAGGAAATTCACCTTTTGTTTTTTAGATAGGCATATTTTAATTATATCATATATTAATTTTAAAAACGTAAATCAGTTTACAACAAGAAAAATTATCAATAAAAGACTCGTGCATTTTTCCTATCAAGACTTGAGAGCCACTTTTCTTCAATACATCTTAAAAAGAGAAATTTGTGGAAAAATTTTTTACTTGCTTTGGTATATATGGAGGGTAGTGTTCGCTCCGCAAGTGCACGGGATGTGCCAAATAATAAAGTGATGAATAAATATCGTTCCCACGGAGATTTGATAACAATGCGATCAAACAATAGGCTACCGAATTTAACCAAGTTAGACTAAAACAGAGATTTGGTGATAACATAATTTTTTAAAACTAATTTGTAAAAACAATTACTTCTTTGACTTCTAAGATTAAATTGAGCCTAGGATTATTTTTTCCCTTTTGCACTTTATAAAACTTGGTTAACTTCCTCTCTCTTGGCACTACAAGTGAGAATA
>JBAGKO010000002.1:11301034-11319903 GCA_037177275.1 Acacia concinna | reverse complement strand
CTCCTAGATTTAGGATGTTTTATTTAGATTTGACATTTTAGGGTTACGATTGTAATCCGAAACCTGAATTTACTATGTGCAAGTTTGATTTATGAAATTTATGAGTTTAATTTATATCAAAGTTTTAGACTTTCATGTGTGTTTGTCTATTTGTCATGATTATGATTAATTTGCCATACATGCATATCTTGAGTTGTTAGTTGACAATTTGAGATCATTCATTCATCTAATTATGTGCACTCTAAGGAGCTTAAACAATGTTTTAATGAAAGATAATTTACTTGGGATTTTAGGAGATTTAATTAGTTAAATTATTGGACTCAAGCGTCAGCCTGGGGTTTCTTCATAAGATCTTAGAGAATTTTAATTACTCCCAGTATTTTTGAGAGAGCGATGATAGCTAAAATAACCATTACCAAGAGTCTAGTCCATCATACAAACCAAAATCACTTTCTTAAACCGTAGTATTAGTTTAGTTTATTATCCTGCACCATCAACCCCCAAAAATTAGTCACTTAGGAACAAAAAAACATAGCTCCATGAAAAGAACGACTGGTTGTGCCCTATACTACATGCTTTTGTGTGGTGCAATCATTCTAACAATCGAAATAGATGACAATTTCGGTTCGATCAGGTCCCTTAGGACCTTTTGATTAGAAACAAAATTGGTGAAACTTTTTTGTTAATATGTTTGGTCCTTAGGACCTTATTGTCATTTTTCCAATAAAAACAAGAAAACAACTAAAAATTGTTTTTGTTTTTTTTATTTTTAAAAACAATTGGGTGAAACAAAAAAAATTAAAAACAAAATCAAACAAGCTCTTACTCTCTCCATTCTTAATTTCTTCACTAAATATTCCCTCCAATCTTGTATCCAAGTTGTTTTTAACGAATTCACCCAACATCAAGATAAGTTAGTTAAACAATAAGTTTGTCTTAAAGTACATGGCTTTCCATTAGCCCCTAATAAAACATTTTTAAAAAATATTTTTACATTATATATAGGAATATTATTGGGGGAACAATCATAAAATAACTCTATTAAATGCTACATTTAAAGAAGAGAAATACTCCCTCCACTCCCAAATATTTGACCTATTTGGTGATTTGATCTTATTTTTAAATATGAGATATATTTTTTATATAGATTAATACACAAAAATAGACATAAACTTATACGAAAAAGACAAAAGTAACCTTAAACATTTTGTAGTGTAAACGTAACTATAAATATTATAAAAGAGAACAAAAGTGATAGGGCCATCAAACTTATATACGTTGAATTAAACAACAAATGTTTGACAAACTTAATGCGGGTTCCCTTTTATCTTCTTTTATAATATGTTTAGTTATTTTTACACTAGAGAAAAAAAGTTTATTGTTATCTTTAAACGTTTGATATATTATTATAATTAGGTTTGCACCTTATTTTTATGTGTCAATTTTTTTCTAATTTACCCATATTGATGCTTTTTTAATAATAATCAAAGAAGAGAGGAAATGAAATAATTAAAAAAGATAACTGAGATATTTTAAAAAGTACATGTCTTATTAACTAATTTATTTAATTTAACCAAATCTAATTTTCACAAGCACAAACAAGTGAATCGGTCGGTTAGGTCAACAAATATCTTCTATTTATTATATCTCATGTTCAATTAGTACTCGATCACATTAATGATCCTGAATCCGGATACATATTTTTATTTTGGGAAAATTGCATTAAAGTCTCGAGTAAAGAAGTATACGTCAAAAAGGTTTGTGAAGTTAACAAATTGCAATGAGGGCCATTGTGATTTTTCTGTCATTTATTCCAATTATACTTTTACCCTTATGCCCTTTAATGTTTAAAAAAAGAATTGAATGAAAAAAGGGACGACAAAAGCAAATGGATGGAGCAAATGGAAGATAGCTAACCTTGTGATTTCAAGAGCTGAGGTGGGGAATGACAAAGAGTAAACGGCAAGGTACAAAGTTCGTTCAATTGCACCTATTATCTTCATCTTCCTCATCTAATTTGAATGATTTTTTTTTGTTCTCAATCTGAAAAGATGTAAATGTTGTTTTTGACTTAAAAGATTGAAAAAGATGCTAACTTTTTGATTTGATCATTGATAATTAAGGAAGGTTATGTGAGTATAGAGGTTTGCTTCTTGACTGTTAATTGTGGGCTACATATTACGTGTTGGATCTAGTTTCATGATGTTTGGTTAGGGTGTAGTTTGTCATCTCTATTTTATGAGTAAGGATGCTTTGTTTTTGGGCTATAGATGTTGTGTTTCTGCATTAAAAGGGGGAAGGGATAAAGATTGGGGTGAAATTTTGAAATTTCAACAAGAAGGTTGTGAAGGAAAAATGAGTTGTTAATGGCTACAACAATAGTTGTTAATATATGTGCATAAATTATTAATGACAATTGTGACATATTTAAAGATTTTAGTTGTGGTTGAAGGGTGATTAACAATGATTTCAAATGTGTGACTTTTTTTTTTGATATTATGTACTCATTTTATGCCTTAAAAGTAAGGGTGTATCAATATAGTGTAAAAGTTGTATGCTTGGGATTGCTTATGTCTCAAGTGAAAAAAGTGTTGTTAATGTGGGCAGCGATAATTGTTAAAATATGTGGTTACCTTGTTAATAGCAAATGTGATGTGCAGGTGAACAGTAGTAATAGCCAACAGGTCAGGATAGAATTTGCTATGTTTTCTTCATATAGGGGGAAGGTTTAAAGTCAATGAAGCATGTGATATAACTTATGTTGGTGGAACATTGAAATCAAGAACCATTAAGGAAGGGACAAGTTATGAAGAGTTCAAATCAATGATATCATAAACTATGGGGAAAAAGAGTGATAGGCTTGTAATGAAGTTCACACTAACAATTGTAGATGCATGTACTTGGGTAAATGAAAGTTAGATATAATGTGGTATTATTTCCAAATTTCATTTAGAAAAGTTAGATTTTTTGATGTAAATGCTACTGTCAGAGTATGGACATAAACTTGTTAAACCATGCATAAGAACTTGTTAATGATACCCATGTGGTTGTCAGCCCAATCTGTTGAATTGTTAATATATATATATGCATGTTTATGTGTCAATTATTTCTGTCATGTTGCCATATTTTTATAGACTATCTAATCAAGCAGGCCAAAAAAGTTGTTAGTGTGTAAACGTTAGCCCCTATACTTAACCATAGACACATAACTGATAGGGTACAATTGTCAATGACATCCCCTGTAGTTATCAATGCAGCCCCTATAGTTGTTAATAGCATATCATATAATTGTCAATAACAGCTCATGTGGTTGTCAATGGACCTACATACACATACAATTGTTATTGGAAGGCCTTGGAATTGTCACCAAATGCTTATAGACTTATTAAGATATATAACTCAGAAAATTAGCACACATATTGCTTGAATAAAAAGCGGAAAGATGTAATGAACATCATAATAATATTAATCAAACTCCTATATCATTCCCATACAAAGAGAGTGTACTTGATCTTTACAAAAAAAAGTGACTTCACTATATTGAGTCATAAAGTCACAAGTTCTAATTACACAAATGACTTCACATTTTTCCAACCACAAAGTCAATTCATTCTAAGTATAAGTCACAAAGTCACACACTAGCTACTCGGATCTATCACAGTTCTACTCATAACCTCATCTATGAAGATGTGTCTAATAACTCTTCCATTATTCTGTTTTTTTGTCAGTGTGAACTTTCTTACAAGTCTATTGCTCTCTTTCCCCACAATTGATGGCATCATCGTTTTGAACTATACAACGTGTCCCTTCCTTAATGGTTCTTAATCTCACTGTTCTACCAACATAAGTTATATTACCTGCTTCACTGACTACAAACATTCCCCCTATAGGAAGGAAATATAGTAGATTCTTCCCTGATATGCTGGTCATCACCACTGTTCACTTGCTATTAACAAGGTAACCACATACTACGTATATTAATAACTATTATTGCCTACATTAACAACACTTTTTTCACTTTAGACATTAACAATCCCAAGCATACAACTTTTACACCATATTGAGACACCCTTACTTTTAATACATAAAATGAGTCATAATACTAAAAAAAAAGTCACACATTTGAAGTCATTGTTAATCATCTTCAATTACAACTAAAATCTTTAAATATATCACAGTTGTCATTAATAATTTATGCACATATATTAACAACTATGATGTAGCCATTAACAACTCGTGTTCCCTTCACAACTATTGTGTTGGAACTTCAAAATTTCACCCCAGTCGTCATCCCTTTTCCCTTTAAATGCAGAAGCACATCATCTACAACTCAGAAACAGAGCATCCTTACCCATAAAACAGAGATGACAAATTAAATACTAATCAAACATCATGAAACCAGATCCAACACATAATATGTAGCCCACAAATATCATTCATGAAGCAAAACCTCTATACCCACACAACCTTCCCTAATTATTAATTATCAAACCAAAAAGTTAGCATATTTTTCAATCTTGTAAGTCAGAAACAACATTTACATCTTTTCAAATTGAGAACAAAAAAATATTCAAATTAGATGAGGAAGATGAAGATAACAGGTGCAATCAAACAAACTTCGTACCTTACCGTTTACTCTTCGTCATTCCCCACCTCAGCTCTTGAAATCACAAGGTTAGCTATCTTCCATTTGTTTCTATCCGTTTGCTTCTATCACCCCTTTTTTTCATTCAGTTTTTTTTTTAAAACATTAATGGCATAAGGGTAAAAAGATAATTAGAATAAATCACAGAAAATTCCCAAAAACCCTCATTACAATTTATTGCTTTCAGAAACCTTTTTTTTTTATATATTTCCTCACTGAAAACATCAGCGTAATTTTTCTTTTTATTTTTATCCATGGACAGCTACATGTGTAGCGCCAAAATATTCCAAGATATTTCGTTTTGTTATGTTCTTGTGAATATGGATGCGCTGAGATATTTTTTCTCTTTTAAACCTGGACACTCTTCTTATCCTCCCAAGTATTCCAAAATCCTTACCTTTGATTCTCTTGTTTTTTTTAAGCTGTTCTACATCCTCTAGAGCATGTAACTAAATATCAATTGCAAGCCATGGCATGTTCTCCATGCCCAATTTCTGCATTCTCCTTCCCTACTCTATCGTTTCCCAGAGCCCGAGCTTCACACTCTGTTTTTCACCCAAGGGCAATGGCCAAAGAGCTTTACTTCGACCATGATGGCTCAACAACGAAGAAGCTTCTGGTTTCGATTCTGGACCTTAGCTTTTTTAGCTTAAGAAAAACTCTTCAATTTGTTATCGCTTCATAAAATTTCATTGAGTTGGTTTGGTGGGTGCAGGCAGGGGTGGACATGGTGGCGGAGCTTCTAGGAGTTACATTAGGTCCCAAGGGAAGAAATGTCGTGCTTCCGAACAAGTATGGCCCACCCAAGATTGTAAATGATGGAGAAACTGTTCTCAAACAGGTAGGTTTCAACGAACAAAATTATACTGCTTCTATGGATCTCAATGTTCAACAATGAAGTTCTCCATGTTACTCTTTGATTTCTGTTTTTTGTTTCCCATTCTTGATAAAACTTGTTTCAGATTGAATTAGAAGATCCATTGGAGAATGTTGGGGTTAAATTGGTGAGACAAGCTGGTGCAAAAACAAATGACCTTGCTGGTGATGGCTCTACTACATCAGTTGTTCTTGCTCACGGCCTAATCACTGAGGGGATAAAGGTACAACCAATCAAGTATATAATGCTAGGGGCATCGTATCTACACACACACACACATATATATGTTCATCTCCATCAACTTGTATAGAATCAATGAATGTTGTTATTTTGTAGGTTCTAAGTAGATTTGTCATATATTTAATGACTCTGCAGCATTGACTAGGACAGGTGTTGATATCATTTTTATTTCATAGGTTATTGCAGCTGGAATGAATCCTGTTCAAGTTGCCCGAGGGATTGATAAAACAGCAGCTGCTCTTGTTTCTGAAATATCTTTGATTTCCAGAGAAGTGAGCAGTCTATCTTTTGAACTCCAGCAACTTATTCAAGTTATTTCCTAAATGATTGAACAAGTTCAGAATTATAATGGCAAATATCTTGCTGTATTTGTAGGTTGAAGATCATGAACTTACAGATGTTGCAGCAGTCAGTGCTGGAAATGATTATGCTGTGGGAAAATTAATATCTGATGCTCTTGAAAGTGTAGGTAGGAGAGGAGTGGTGACAATTGAAAATGGAAAGAGCACCGAAAACAGTCTACAGATTGTTGAAGGGATGCAGTTTGATCGCGGATATCTGTCTCCATATTTTGTCACTGACCGAAGAAAGATGATTGTGGAGTTCCATAACTGCAAGGTAGGACAAAAAGTATTTAGCCAGGCATCAAATTCTATGGAATAATTAGATGTTGCAAACTTCTTTGGTTGCAGTTACTGTTGGTTGACAAAAAAATCACAAACCCAAAGGACATGTTTAAAATATTGGACAATGCGGTGAAAGAGAAGTATCCAATCGTCATAGTTGCAGAAGGAATTGAGCAGGAAGCACTAGCTCCAGTAATTAGGAATAAGCTCAAGGGTGTGCTCAAGGCAGCTGTTATTAAGGCTCCTGCCTTTGGTGAGCGCAAGAGCCACTACTTAGATGACATTGCCACCTTGACTGGAGGTAGAAGCTTAAGTGTCTAAATTTTATCTGTATTGAGTGAGGTAGCATTGTAGGAATAATCAACAACTAGAAAAAGAATTAATCCAAAAGGTCAAAACTTAGGTCAAGTTGTTCACATCTATTAGGTCAAGTTCTCTAATCACACTTGTTATTCTGCTATCGTAAGTTGCTAAAATGTGTATGTGCACTTGTAAATTTTTGTATCAGCTCTTATAATGCAAATTATGATTTGTAATTCTTCATATGGAAACTTATTATTTTACTATTGTTAGTTGTTCAAATGTGTATGTACACTTGTAAGTTCACCTATGAAATATGGAAACTTGTTATTTTTCTATTGTTAGTTAATAAAATATATATGTGCACTTGTAAATTTACCTATGAACTGAATCTAATAGATATAAGCAACTTGACCTAAGTTCTATTGAAAATAAAATTCTAACGCAGTAATTTCCACCAGTTTGATCATAATATATTATGAGCCATTGCAAAGTACAGGATTTGACACAGACAAGTTTGGGGTTTTGATGCAAGGCGTATATGAACCTTGACTATCTTTTAGATTATGATTCTCCTGATGGCTTATATCATCATGAAACGTAAAATGGAAACCATCACTGATTTCTTTCTAGCTTATTGAGTACTGATTTAGTCTTCAAGTTATCATCACCTCTTTTAATCTTGTACATCCTGAGCTCTTTGTTTATTTTGCAGGCACTGTAATCAGAGATGAGGCAGGTTTGTCCCTAGAAAAGGCTAACAAGGGTGTACTAGGATCTGCAACTAAAGTTGTCATAAAGAAGAATTCAACATTGATAGTCACTGATGGGAGTACTGGGCCAGCTGTTGAGAAGAGGGTTTCTCAAATTAGGAATCTTGTTGAGGTGCATCTAGCATTCTAGCTTCATTTTAGGAAAGCTTTAATAGGAAATATGTATTTGCCTACCCTGTTGGCAACTGGAAAAAATTGTTTCATATTATGCAGAACACTGAAGAAAGTTTCCAAAAGAAAATACTGAATGAAAGGATAGCAAGATTATCAGGGGGCATAGCAATTCTTCAGGTAATATGAAATTTTTTAATTCCGCCTGCAGATATTTGGGAATTTAATCATTATGTTTTTCTATGTAAGATAGAGACTATATTTCTGAAACATGAGTCACGGTGATAGGAACCAAACCACTATTGTGTTTTATGTTTTATTACGTGTCTTATGTTAAATGTTACAAGTGTCTAATGGTGGTTATTATTAGTTTTATATGGATATGATAAGGTAGTTATTTTTAGTTTTATGTGTATTAGTCTATAAATACCATACATGTACTCTATGAAAGATATGTATGAATGAATGAATTTGTTATTGAGAGATTCTCTCATTATTTCCCTAGAACTAGATTTTGGTTCTAGCCTCTCTCTTCTTTCCCCTCTAGAATTGTAGATTCTGGTTCTAGAATTTCTCCTCCCTCTACTCTTGCTCTTGTTCCCCTTTCCCCTATTTTTACTTCTATATGATAGGTTCCAACACACAGGTGGGAGCACAAACACAAGTAGAGTTGAAGGATAAGCAATTAAGAATTGAAGATGCTCTAAATGCAACCAAGGTATTCCTTTTCCATCTTTCTGACAAGGTGATACATTATTTAAGTGTGTAAGATTGTAATTTGGCATAATGCAGGCAGCAATTGAGGAAGGTGTTGTAGTTGGCGGTGGGTGTAGCCTTTTGAGGTTGTCCCAAAAGGTGGACCGTATCAAAGAACTCCTAGACAATGAAGAACAGAAAGTACCTTTCTTTTTCATTTCCATTTTTAAGTTCATAGTTTACAGTTATTTGCAAGTCTTGGACTTGTGTTTTGCCAAGATTACTCAAGATAACGCAGTTTGATTTGAAAATGTAATCTGCAGATTGGAGCTGAGATCTTCAAAAGAGCTTTGAGTTATCCTACAAGGTTAATAGCAAAAAACGCTGGTGTAAATGGCAATGTTGTCATAGATAAGGTTCTGACTGTTATAGATCTTCTGTTTGGTTTGTAGTCTGTAACCCATAGCTATAGATATCAAGTAAAACTGAATTTATCTTTGCTCCTCAAATCTTGCAGATTTTATCAAATGATAACGTGAATTTTGGCTACAATGCTGCTAAAGACTGTTATGAAGATTTAATGCAAGCTGGGATAATGGATCCAACAAAGGTTTGACTCGTGAGCATCATTTGAATATATCTGTTTCACAACATGATGAATGTAGATAATTTAGTAAACTGTTTTAAGTAAATTATTTACTATTAGAATGTAAATCATATTAAAGTTGTTTCATTGTTCAAGCTCAAATATTTTGGCTTTCTGCAGGTAGTTAGATGTTGCCTGGAACACTCAGCATCAGTGGCCAAGGTTTTTCTGACATCTAATGCTGTTGTGATTGATCGTAAGGAATTCGAACCTATCCGGCGGAGAAAACCCTTAACACCCTCAGGTTTGTCAGTCGTAAATTCTTAATGAAGACCCTAACTTTTTACTATAGAAAATAACATAATATTGTTTCCTTAACTACTAACTACTTTCACAACTAATCCCACCTAACAATTGAAAGTTGGAGTTTGATTCTTCAGGTTTAGGACCAACTGGCTACTGAGAAGGTTTTAGAGTTCAGCCAGGATCTTAAACCTCTGATTCATTTCTCATCCAAGCATTACAGGGAGGAATTCAATTAGGAAGCTCCAGCTTTTGTATATAATGATGATGGAAAACATAAAAAAAGACCCATACAGTGGCGGATTTCCGAGCACACGAGTACTCTAGATTGTGTTCCTGGGATTCAATCTTGTACAAGTAGTATCCCTGATTTAGATAGGTCGATTAAGAAGGATACAAGGTCCACCACTCAGTCTCAAAGATTGTAGATTGAGTTTCTTCTTTTGTAAGTAAAAAATGGAACCCAAAATTGCACATGAAGTTGTTCACAGTTAAATTAATTCCTCCATTGACCAGGTCTACCTGCAATTACTTTGTGCTCTGTCCTTAACGGCTTGATGAGTGATAGTGCGGAAGTTATAATGTAATACTCGCATAATATTACATATGTATAGAGAATTCAATATCATTAATACATACGGAGTAAATGAAATTTATAGGAAGATGTATTATGTGCAAGCTTTCATTTTTAAGAACAGAAGGTGGCCTGTATGTCCTGTCCTAAGTTTAAATGTATTCTCCTTCAGTGGTAAACTGAGGCGTTTTTCCAATCAATCAAGCAATTTTTTTTTCCAAAGAATTGCATATAAGTTTTAAATAAGAGAAATAATATTAAAAAAATCATCATTGATAAGTGAAGAGCTATTATTGACAATTTGATGAGCTATATTAACAAGTTGGGGAATTACTATGGGATTTGTCGATAAATTATTTTCTTTACCTGAGACTTAAATGCAATTCTTTCATTTTTCTTTTGAAAAGTTTCTCTCAAGCCCCAAGTACCCAAAAAAAATTTCAAAAAAAATCTCAACCTAGATTCCTCTATAAAAGAACTCATCCTATTTTACCGAGCTTTGACATTGGCAAGAGTTCTTTCATTTTTATTAAATAAAATATTTAGGTGTATTTTAATAAAAAGACAACATTTTAAAATATAAAATTAATCAATTAGTATATATTTGTCATTTCCATGTGTTAACAGGTTTTTTGAGGTTTTCTAAGTTCAAAAATCATATTAGTAGAGTTATTTTTATTATTAGTCTGAGATATAACATTATAATCATTGGTAAAAAAAATATAACATTATTATAATCTAAATTAATAATTATTTTTTAAAGAAGAGGTAAAGTGATTAGTGTAAAGTAAATTATGAGAATCTTCTTTACCATCAATAAATAAATAAATAAGTGAGAATTACGTAAGAGTTAAAGAACCATATGATAAGCAGGCAAATAAATGAAAATATGATAAAACTTTAGGATTAGGTGGATATCCATATGAAAGTAAAATCATATATGTTACAGTATACTTCAAAAAACATCATTATCAGTTTATGATAGAATTTAATATCAAAATAAAAAATAAATTGATAAATATGCCATTTATTAAATGATATTTAATGATAATTATTATATATTGAATTATCTTTATTATCAAATATAATCATAAAAATTTAAACGGCTTTATTAAAGAAATAAACTTTTTCACAGTATTAAAGAAAAAAAACTTAATAACTAAATTTGGTACAATTCTAATAAAAATAATTAGCTGTCATATATATCAATTTATTTTTTTTCTATTTTGATATTAGATTCCGTGATAAAACTAGTAATGATGCCTTTTGAAATATATTCTGACATGTATAATTTTACTTTCGTTTGAATATGCACCTTATCATGAAGTTTTATTCTATGTTTGTCTTCTTTCATTTATTTCCTTTGTTGAATATAACTTTATAAAATCCATACCCCTAATAACAGCAATTATATATTCATAAGTGCTTTTAATATATAAAATTTAAATATAATTACAATTGTTAAAATCACTTGTAAAAAAAATAATCATATATATAGGATTATATCATAAAATTAATTGTTAAAGTGAGCCGTCACTATTAGTATTAACCAAAACCATAATGGTATTCGCTATATTATATTAAAATTACTAACGATAGTAATTCCATTAATATAATTACCATATATATTACAATGTTTCATCATTTACATTAACAAAACAAATAATGGATTTGACTATTTTAATATAGCAATTACTAATAAATTTTAACTTTCTCTAACAACATTACCACCAACCAAAATATTAAATTAGTATGTTTTTCACTTATCTTTTGTGGGTTAGTACAATACCCGAGCTCTTCCTTTTTTCTAACAGTCCATTTAATTTATAGGATTATTTCAGTCTTTTCATATTATTTACGAAATCCAAATTCTCCCTTTACCACATGAGTTTTACAAATGTTAACAATTTTTTTTTAATTTTATAATTTCATAAACTATTTAAATAGAATTTTTTCAATAAAAAACCTCATGACTCCTTAGTCCGGCGTTGCCATATTTATATATTATGCATTAAAATCCTCCAAATCACTGGCAAAAAAACTAAAACAAAAAAAAAAACCCAAATCGTTTTTGGGAGTTGAATTGTGAATCCTGAACCTGATCTTAGTTTGTTAAGATCGTCTCCCTCGAGCACTCCATCTGTAATCGGAGTAAAATTTACGACGATGATGGGCTTGATTACTCCGGCGGCGGCGGCGGGCTTGATTAATGTGATGAGAATGTTGTTGGATTTGGTTGTCGCTGGGATTTCCTTCGGGATTCTTTTGGCAGTTTTCGCTATCATCACTTCCATTCTCTGCTGCACTTCGTTCTTCCTCCACGCCTTGAACTTTAACTGTACCTCCTGATTTCGTCCCTGTTTTTTCCATTTTCAACCAAGATTTATCTATTTTACATGAAATTGTCAATACAAACGCTTGATTCATATTCGGCCGAGAACCTCTCTTAAACCCTAAACTATAGGTATACACTATACATTCTGATTCGTCCCTGTCTGTTTGATTCATTTTCGGCCAAGTTTTACTTGAAATTGTTAATTCGAATGCTTGATACATTTTCGGCCAAGAACCTCTCTCAAACCCTGAACTAAAGTTACATATTATACATTCTGATTCGTCCCTGTTTAATCCATGTTCGGCCAAGTTTTCCTGAAATTCTTGATATGAATGCTTCTTTTCAATCATCAACTTCAATGTCATGTGCAATTTATTTCTGCAATACAATTGGAATCTAGCTCTGATGCGGGCAAAACAGAATTCAGGAACACAGGTATTGTAATAATGCCATGTCCAGATTCAAATTGTAAAGGAAAAAATGCAGAATGACCTTACAGCGTCTGCATTTTTGAAATCAGATCTCCAAATGCTTGCATTGTAGAAAGCAAGTCATTTTTTTCCATTTTCCTTTTCATATAGAGTTGATTTATTTGCCAAACTATGTTGTATAATGTGACAATTGACTTGGTGCTCATTTGGAATAACTTATTTTAGGGTAATAAGATCTTATTTACAGTGTACAAGTAAGTATGTAATAGGGGTTTTTCTCGTATTTTGTGCATAAGATCTTATTTGTCCCAAATAAGTTATATCAAACAAGCCTTTAATGTAACATAAAAGAAAATAGTATACAGGATCATGTTCTTAGAGTGTGAAATATGAAGGACCTAAATTCCAGTGCAAGGGAACTTCATACATGTTTGCAGTAAGAAACATTAGGATAAAAAGGTATCAAAATGAAAATATCTGTAATTAAAAAATGAAGAGTGCAAGGTGAAATACCATTAATGATTAACTGTTGATTGAAACTCAGTAATAATTTTGAAACCCAATAATAACTCTGGAAATAGTGTATTGCTAGCTATATGAGATAATTTTGGCATTTTGAACTTTCCAGCAATATGGTTGCAAAGTGACTACTGGGGCTAGGAATCATCTTATGCTTGCACATAACTTTTTGAAATTTAGGATGGAAGTGACTGTTGCTGCTCAGAACAAAACAATGGCTGGCAAGGATCTCAGCATTATCAGAATCATGTAAAAAAATCAGAAATACTTTTGGTTAAGTTTCTTTTAGTTGGAAGTGATTTTTGGCCTATGTTAATGGGAGAGAAAACACTGAGCAGGGGAACAACATCTTTGTAAGTGATACCTCTTCCTCAAATCTCAAAAGCAAAGGATTCAACTTTCAACTTCAAACTAAGTCATTCCTTGTTTAACTTTGTATACAATCTCTACCTTGGAAAAGTATTGTGGTTTAAGATTCTGTTATTACACATTCTCCTTCTTCCTTGATTATAGAACCTGCTGCAACAGCTTGTAATTACCTATAGTTGTGATGTTTCTCTTCCTTTTCCTTCATTGTTGCAATAAGAGAACCAGTTTTTGGTGCGATAGACTGTGAAGATTCTCTCTTATTTTATGGATCAGTAAGCATGCTACTTATGATTAAATGAATCCAGAAAAACATGGACTTATAATGGGGATTACCATATTTTCCATAAGTTTATGATGTTCCTGAATATTTTTCTTGATTTAAAAGTCCAACAAATGGATGCTATAGAAAATTGTGGGAAACCTCAAGCATGGTTTTGTTACTGTGGTTTGTTTTGATTAATGCTTGTTTGAATGAGAGGAGAAAAGAAGAGGAAAGAAACCAGGAAGAGGAAATGAGAGGAAGAGAAAAGTGAAGAGAAATTATTCCTAAGAATTGGATTATTAAGGAGAAAAACACAAAAGTAAAAAAATTAAAAAGGCAATTTGGTGCATGTAAAGGTAATATCACGTGGATAATTTTGGAAAACATGTTTTTGCTTCAAAGTCTCTCCACTTTTGTTTTTTGTTTTGTTTTGTTTTGTTTTTTTTTTATTGTCCCTAAAAGGAGAAAACATGGACTTCCTTTCTTTCCCCTGCTTTGTTTTCATTCTTATTTTCTTACTAACCAGATAAGAACAGAATTATTTTCCTTTCTACTTGTTTCTCTATTTTCTTTTATCTTCCTTATCACTGTATTCAAACATTAGGTAAGAGTTTGTTTCAAGCCTAATTTTGAAATTTGTGTTTTAAATATAATACTATTTCTGGTCCTAATTATAAGACTCAGTTGACTTTTTTTGAAAAAGTTAAAGAAACAAAATAAGTTACTTAATAATATCACATGTTGTGTTTTAATATATTATATATTAGTTCTAAGTCAAACAAAATAGTTTGGAAAAAAATAATAATTTTTAATACTTTAAAATAAAATAATTAACTTTCTTATAATTCTCTAAAGAAGTCAATTGAGTCTAATAATTAGGGCCCCAAAGAGAATAAAATTTCTACTCAAAATTAAGATCAAGTGTAAATTTATTTTGAGTTGAAAATACTCCTCCAGTCTTTGATATAAAAATATTTATATAATTTTATTATATTAAAAAAAATTAGTTAAGTTAATTAATATTACATGTATTTTCTTATGTGGCTTTACTACTGATCATCGGAAGACGCACTTGGTTGCATGGGATTCAGTTTGTAAGTTAGAGAGGAATGGTGTTCTTGGGTTGCGGCACCTTAGGAATCAAAATCTTACCTACATGACTAAACTTAGTTGGAATTTGATTACTTGTAAAGATAAACTTTAGATTAAAGCGGTCACAAGTAAGTATAAATGTGGTGATAATTTAATGCCTTTGTTTAATCATAATAAACTAAGTTCTAATATCTGGTCCGATATTAAAAAATATTGTAAGCATGTTCAAGACGGTGTAAGTGTGATTCGGCCATCTAATACCATTATTTGGAAACATGATCGTCATGGACTCTTCACTCTTAAATCTACTTGCGCTTCTATTACTAAGGAACAAGTTGGCTCTGAGATCTTATGGTCAAAAATTTGAAAATTGCCTACCATGCAATGTTGTAGGTCGTTCCTCTGGCTTGCTTTACATGATAGATTACTTACTAATGTGAATCGGTTCAGACACAGTCTATGTGCTGACAAATTGTGTTCTTGGTGTAGTACTAGTGAGGAATCTCTGATTCACGTTCTTCGTGATTGTAAATGGACAAAAGACCTGTGGTTTGGTATCATTAATCCATCAATTATGGGTCAGCTTTTCAACCTAAATTTGCATGAGTAGTTTAATTTGAATATCCGAAATCCTAGAGGAGTTCTTGGGGATAATTGGAGTGAGCTTTTTCCTGCTATTTGCTAGTTGTTATGGAAAAAGAGGAATGAACGAATCTTTGAAGGGTCTTTTATGTCAAACTTAGCAATCTTACAGAAAGCTAAGTCGATTGTTTCTTGTTTGAAGCAGGCTTCAAGAGTTCAAGGGGGCTATCTGGTATTAACTTACAAGGAAACCATGTTCAGCCTTGTAATAGTAGTTGGGCCCACCTCCAGCTGATTGGGTTAAAGTTAATGTTAATGGAGCTTTCTCTTCAGGACATGGAGCTGGTAGTCGTGGTATTATGCGCAATCGTAATGGTTCCTTTTTGGAAGGATTTTTGTTTCATCCGTCTGATGGAGACAATCTTACTACAGAGCTGTGGGCATTTATATGGTTGCGAATGGCATGGGATTCAGGCGAGCATCAGGTTATTATTGAAACAAATGCGTCTGATGTGGTCGGGCTTGTTCAGCAATCAAATGTTGATGCTCATCCAGATGTATCACTAATATTGTAGGCCCAGGAGTTGATTGGCCAAAGCTGGGAGGTTAATATTCATCTTATTCCACGATCTTCTAACACTGTTGCGGACTGTCTCACCAAACAAGCTATTGGTGCTTTGCCGAGTTTTCACTCTATTAGATCACCGTTTGATGACTTGTTGGTTTTACTCTGTGTGGGTTGTACTCTGCCCATTGATGATGGGTAGTTAGTTTGAGGTCCTATGCCTCCTTTGTTTTTTTTAAAAAAATTACATGTATTTTATAAAACATCTTAATTATCTTTTTTAATTTCCATATTCTTTCTCCTCATTAATTATTATTAAGGGAGCATCAATAATGATAAATATAAAAATATTGACATATATAAAAATTATGTCTTATATTTAAAACCATAATTAACTCTTTAAATATGTCTTATATTAAAAAAAAAAAAGAGAGAGAGTATGATTTAACCTATAAAAACCCAGCCTGTCCACTACTAGTTGTTGGGCTAGGTCTATATTTTTAAACTGTTTAAATAATTTTAATTTTAAAATTGAGTTATAAGCTATATGAATGAATTCAAGTAGTTTTATATCATCATAAAGTTACATGGTTAGTTGAAAGAAAAAGTTATATGATTAAATTAATTCCAAAACTTACCGGTATTTCATATTTAATCTGTTTAATGTGATTAGTCATTAGTGTATCAATGTAATATCAACAAAATTATAAATAGAATTAGACAGGACTATAAATTATCAAAAACAAACTACTCCTAGAAGGATACAAGCTAATAATGTTTTAGGACAAAGAATGTTAAGAATAAATATATCATCTTTAAATATGGATATAGGTTCACCAAAAAGAGGTATATCAACCCTGAAATAAGAAAAGGATTAATTAGAAATTCTGGTCACAAAAAATATGAATATCAAAGAAATTTATTAACAGAAATACCAATAAATTCTAACTTAGCACAAATAAGGCCTAGAACTAGATAGATAGATTTAACTCAAAATAAAAATTTTATAATATTAGAAATTAAAAAAGGTGTAATTTGGGAAGAAATAACAGCTCTAATAGATCAAGATAATGAGAACAGTTTTATTGAAATAGATTATACTAAGAATAATTTAAAAATAACTGAAAAAGGAATTAAGACAAACTCTATCATAAGATTTAATAATAGAGATATTATAGATATAAAAGTATGGGTAGAAGAAAATAAAAATAATGTGTATAAGATTATTTTAGGAAAATACTTCTTACAAAAAGTAAAACCTTACAGGATACAAGAAGATAGAATAATAATAAATATTAATTATCAAACTTTAATAATACCAAAGATAAAACCTTACAGGATCGTGTTGTTGCAAATGTTGATTGGTTTGACAGGTTTCATAATGCAACTGTTACTTATCTTCCTAGGTATAAATCTGATCATTCTCCCCTTTTTATTAAGGCTAGATGGAAATAAGACATATAATGGTAGTAGTAAAACATTTCACTTCTTTGCGCCTTGGGTTACACATGATGAATTTTCGACGGTAGTAAAATCTTCTTGGGTGCCATCAAAACAATGGGAGGACAATGTACAAAATTTCACTAGTAATGTTCAAGTGTGGAATAAAAATGTGTTTGGCAACATTAATCATAAGAATGCATCTCTTTTGGGACAATTGGAAGCTGTGAATCATAAGCTTGCTCGTTATTGTACACGAGCTTTGGAAGAGGAATGGGATAGGCTTTGGTCCTGTTTGGAGGAGGTATTGGTGCAAGAGGAAATTATGTGGCTCCAAAGATCAAGATGTAATTAGTATACTGCGGGTGATAAGAATACACGTTATTTCCATACGATAACAAGTAGTCGAAAGGGAAGGAATATAATAGAAGCGCTCAAGATGGAGAATGGGGAGTGGGAGTTTGATCGGGATGCAATTATGAAGATGGGTACGAGTTTTTATAAAAATCTATATGAAGAGGGAGAGCTAGTAGTCAATAATACTGTTAATTTTGGCATGACATTTCTGACGATTAATAGGTCTATTCTAGTTCAGATTGGAAGGGAAATTAGTATACTTTAAGTTAAGCAAGCACTTTTTGCTATGGGGCCATTGAAGGCTCTTGGGCATGATGATCTAAACCCGTTATTTTTTTAAAGTCAATGGAATTTAATTGGTGAATCTATATGGATGAAAGTTCAAAAAATGTTTTGGGATCCATAAGAAATTCGGAAGGTGAATGATATGAATATTGTGCTTAGTCCTAAGTTGGAGCATCCAGAATATATTTGAGACTTCAAACCCATTAGTTTGTGTAATATTATTTATAAAATCTTAACGAAGGTTATAGCTACTCATCTTCGCAGAGTAATGCCAATACTAATCGCATCTAATCAATGTAGTTTTGTTTCGGGAAGACAAGGAGTTGATAATATTATTCTTGCGTAAGAAATTATACATTCTATGAGGCAAAAGAAGGGTAAAAAAGGCTTTATGGCATTGAATATAGATCTAGAAAAAGCTTATGATCATGTTCGTTGGTCTTTTCTTGACTTGTGTTTATTAGAACTAGATCTTCCTCCACAAATCAGGAATGTGATCAAATCATGCATGAGTTTTGTTAGTATGCAGGTAGTATGGAATGGGGAGAAGGGTGAATCTTTTAATCCAACTCGGGGGCTTCGACAAGGTGATCCTTTGTCTCCATATCTTTTTGTGTTAGTAATGGAAAAGTTTGCTCATTTAATTCAAAAGGAGGTTGTCGATGAAAGTTGGAAACCATTTCATTTACGTAAGAATGGAACCCCAGTGTCTCACTTATGTTTTACGGATGATCTCTTCTTGTTTGCAAAAGCAAGCCTTTGATCATGCAATTTGTACCTCATTTGAACTCAACATGTAAGGAAATTGATAAGAAGTGTAGACAGTTTTTGTGGGGAGGAGATGAATTGAATAAGAAAATTCATCATGTATCATGGGATCACGTGTGTATGAAGAAGGAGG
>JBAGKO010000002.1:11289894-11300934 GCA_037177275.1 Acacia concinna | reverse complement strand
AGTGCAGATGAGAGAAAATAAATATGTATGTATTTTAAAATAAATATTAAAATAATATGGAGGGGACAGTAGACTGACATATATGATAAAAACTCATGAGGTGTCATGATTTTAGTGGTCAGTGCACAAGTGAGGTGGTACACTAGATGCATGCAAGAATTTCTCTACACACACATACCTATATTCTATTTTCATACATTATTACACTTCTCTATCATTATGACACATGTCTTCTTTGTTTCCTTCCTCTCTTGTCTTCTTCTTCTACTATTTGACACATGTCTTTCTTATCTTATTCCTTTTTTCTACTATATGACACATGTCTTCCTTGTTTTCTTCTTAGTTGACTGTCGGCAACTTTTTACTAGATGCTTAGACAACACTCATATCTATTACTACCTCTTCAAAATCTTTGTTTGTAGGATTTTTTTCATCACAATACTTACATTTATGTACAACATATCCATATAATATTTGGCATATTCTTCTTTTTGTTCCTTCTGTATTTTTGAACTTGTTCATCTTCAACTTGTCATAAAATTAATTAAAATAATGCGAGTTCTTTGAGTTTTTTCCAGATGAGAAGATCAAAGTTGTAGGTCCATGATGATAATTCCATGCTATCTCGTCCTTAGATATCACTATTTTATTCATTTCTTCAAACATTATATAATGATCTTGAGCTCTAATCTTTGAGACATTATACATAAATTCTTTATCATCTTCAATATTGTCTTCCCATTCTGCTCTTGGTTCCAATGGCTTCCTTATCGTTCCAAGTCTGATAAGATTTATTCGATGATAAAATCTATCTAGGGTTATCTCCGCAATGGTAGAATAACACCTTATAAAAATTATATGCTAAGTCACAATTCCAAAGTATGAACTAACAGTTTTTCTTAAAACTTATGGTAATTCATCAATCTCCGTTAGAGATGGTGAAGGGTAAATAACATGAATTAATCTATGTTAGTAAAGGACTTTTACAATATTAGAAGGGGTTCCTGGATAGATGATAACTTTGTTAAAAATAAAATGAGAGGCATATTTTATGGTTTGGTACTTGATAGTGAAATGATTCAGGTTATAAATCAATTTTTTGAAATATTGGTAATTCTCTGCGAATTTAAAAGAAATTGGGTTTATTTGATTTCTTGATGTACTGGTAAAGAATGTGGTTCCTGGGTTAGAGGATTGGTTGTTTGTAGGCTTATATGATTGAGCTCTTTTTTGGGCTTATTTCTCTATGACATATATAAAAATTATATATTATATTTAATATCAAGATCAACTATGTAAATGTCTTATATGAAAAAAAAAAATGAAAGAGTGTAATTTAACCTATAAAAACCCAACGGGTCCACTACTAGTTGTTGGGCCAGGTCTATATTTTTAAACTTTTTGAATAATTTTAATTTTAAAATTGAGTTATAAGCTATATGAATAAATTCAAGTTGTTTTATATCATCATAAAGTTACATGGTTAGTTGAAAGAAAAAGTTATATGATTAAATTAATTCCAAAACTTACCGGTATTTAATATTTAATCTGTTTAATATGATTAGTGTGTCAATATATAATAACGGAAGTCAATATAAAACCCTCAAATCAATCATGGGATGGGACGATGATATAAACAAAGTTATACGGTACTTTTGTCTTTTTGCCAAAAAGTGTATACTCCTATGATTTTTAATGTATGGCTTCATTAGGAAGTTAATACTATTATTAAATATAAGATTTATGTTATGGTTAAGGCGTAAACTTGGTAAAAAGCTATTTTGTTTGAGCATCTAGCATAATTAATTATTTTTGGTATAAAAATAGCAATTATAATTTTTTTTGGGACAAAAATGACAAGGCCGTTAAATAGACTTAATAGCTGTTAATTGTGGGTCTCATTTTTATTATTTTAATATATTTTTAAAAAGTTAATGTACAAATTTAGCAACGAACTTTTTTTTTGGACATCAAAGACAATTATTTTTCGTAAGAACATTTAAGCAAATATGATCATTTATATTAACCCCTTACTTTATTGTTTTCATAAGATCATTTACAAGATAAATATGTACGTTTACATTATAACTAAAAGGATTTAAAAGAATTTATGAAGTTAAAATTTTTTGGACATTCACCCATTTGTTTTGTAAATGCACATGTGTATCTTTTAATTAACAAAGATTGATTTTATTTTGATCAAAGGGTACAATAAAAAAAATTTACAAAAAAAATATATTAATGACCAAAATTATTTAAATTTATAAATTCTTTTAAATCCCTTTATTTATTTTGTAAAATCTATATTTATCTTCTAAATCTCTCAATATATATATATATATATTTGTTTTGCAAATATATATTTTTTCTTTTACATCCCTAAATATATATATATATTTATTTTGTAAATATCTATAAGTCCTTTAAATCCCTAAATACCTATATTTATTTTAAAAGAATTTAAATAATTTTTTCCTTTAACATATTTTTCTTGTAAATTTTCTTTTATTGCACCCTTTTGGTCAAAATAAAATCCAGTTTTATCAATAGAAAGACAAATATGTGAATAACTAAAATTTTTTAATTTCCCGATTCTTCTAATCCCTTTAATGATTTTATGAAAAGAATAGAGTAAGGCGTTAAATGCTCATATTTGCCTAAATGCTCCTACAAAAAATAATTGTATTTGGTGCCCAAAAAAATAGTTTGTTAAAATAATAGACAATGAAACCCACAATTAATGGCCATTAAGCATATTTAACGGCCTTGTCATTTTTACCAAAAAAAAAATTATGATTGCTATTTTTACACCTTAAAATAATTAATTGTGCTTAACACCCCTGTGAAATAGTTTTTTGTCAAATTTGCACCTTAACCCTTTATTTTATATATTTATCATTTTTTCTAACCCCTTAACAATAATTAAATATGAAAGGGTGTGAGAAGCTTAAAAAATATTAAAAAAATTATAATTATAGTGTTTTAAAAAAAATATTATATTAAATAATTTAATTACTACTTTAATGTAATCAGATTAATTAATATGTCTTAGACAACATTATTACTCATAATCAATGTATTGAAAATTTTGGCGGGGTGGGAGTGACTGCGGGTCCACCTTTAAATGGATTGAAAATTTTGGTGGGTTAACCTAAACCTGTGAGACTATCTCATTTTTCCAACTATGACCCTATTCCTACTCTGTGAGTGAGATAGGAAAACTTTCTAAACTTCCACCTCTCGGTGGGGAGTGGGGATACAGCCTGATGTACGCCTATAGCTTTCTGGGGGCAAAAACCATAATTGACGAGTCTGTGGAATCATACTGAAATTCCAAATTTGCCCCCCTGCCGTGTGTGAGGGATAGTTGTTAGTAAATTAATTATAGTTTATGAATGGTGTAAGTTTTTATCCACAAATATCATTATATCCGGTACTTTTACTATAAGAGCTATTTTTTTTCCCATGAGTACAAGAGCTAATTGAATAGTTGAATTTGGCTTAAAATGTAAGATATCACTTCATTTTATCTCTCATACTTTATAACTAATTTCCTTAACACGTAAACTACCCTCTAATCTTTTTTATAAGATGTTTTACAGCTGTTTCACATAGACTAAGTAACATGAAGCTTTATTAATTTTTCCATGAAATTCAACGACTTCTTAATTATATCCCTATAAAAACAAAGTCAATACAATATTAAATGAAGTAAAAAATTGTACAAATTTTTATCTTTATGCCATATAAACAAAACTAAAAGTTTTCTTCTCTATTTATCCTATAAATAAGAACAAATGAGTGATAATCAAAATACAATCATAAATGTAAGACTTGATTTGTTTATAGTGTAAAACATAATTTGTATATTACACTAAAAACTAAATTATATATTTAAAACCATATATTCCATTGTTACTCATTATTATTTTAAGATGATCAAATCACATTTATTATAATCAACTAAATTATTTCATTTCATCAATCTATCCAAATTAATTAAGATTTTCATATTAAGGATCAATTGAGTATAATAATCATATTTAGTGTGTTTGTGTAACACTAAAATTGTGATTTTAGAATTCATTTTTCACAAGTTAAAATAAAAATCTCCCCATATACTTACTTTATTGTAAAAACTATTTTTAACAGGGTAATCCAACGACCTCAGATATAAATAAATCAGTGACAACTTTAATTTAAGGGGAGGGGATCCTCTCCTTTACACCTCCTTATAAAAAGGAGGAGAGGAGAGATATTTAATTGTGATTTTATAAAATAAAAAAAAGAGAAAAAAGAAAAGAGGACAAAGGGATAAGGATCCCATCCCTAATTCAAGGCCAAACAAACAAAAGAGCTAACGTCAACTTTGTGCAAATTGTCGGTGTCGTTGTAACTGCCTTTAAATTAATTCTATGGGACCATGACGAGGTCCTATGCGGCTAAACAAGGGTTATCTACAAAGGAACCAAAAAAAAAAAAAAATAGTGTGTATGACAATAGTAAATATTCTGATGTGGGGTAGCCTTTTCTGGAAATTATGGGATTGATATTGAAGCAATATTATTATGGAATTCTAATTATATAATTTAATTCATAATTTCTCATATTATTTTATTTGTTAAAATTTTATAATTATGTAATTTCAATATAAAATTCAGTTTTAATAAACATAGAATCTTTTTAAGATTAACATACAATATTTTATTCAGTTTATCATCATCTATGGTTTTAAATTTTTTGAGATTCAAATATAGAACAGCTATGGCTTCATATACTGAAAAGTATTGAAATGGGCTCTTAATAGAACAAATATTTTGATTTAATATTTACTAAAAGTATTTGGAAGGAAAAGAATCTTTCGCTGAATATGTATCTTCTATTCTAACATTTTCGTCAACGTGTTACTATTTTTATTTTTATTTTTTTAATATTTTCAATTTTTTATTTGTAACTGCTTTTCAAGCACGTGTCCTTTACGTCTCCAAGTCCTTGATGCCCTTACTTTAGTAATTGGGCTACTATTATTTACTAATTATAAGCTTTTTGATAATAGAATTGTACGCTTTTAATGAAATTTAAGTTTTATATTCATTTTAATAGTTTTTTTTATTCCAATTCTAAAGTTTTTTTGTCAAACACTCCAATTCCAAAGTTGTGTGTGGTTATTTTTTGAAAAAAAAAAAGTGGGGAAAGACCCCATTAAAAATCTGAATAGAGAATGATCTAAAAAAATTTATAGGCACAAAATATTGGTACCCTACAAATTTTATACAAAGCTTTATTTCACCAATAAAATTTTTTAATGAGACTTTTCTTCAATTTTTTCTAAGTAATAAGACCAATTATTACTAAAAGGAGTATGTCATATCTATTACTAGATGTATGTTTTTTTTTTTTTGGGATAGACAGATGTATGTATTCTCTTCAGATACTTTATACATTATATTTTCACTTTTTTAATGCATAGTTACCTTCCATAAAAAATCTCTCTTAAATAATTTAAATACTCTCCATTAAAGCGGGGCACGATGAGATATAAAAGTTGGGTGACAAGCTCTTCAATTTGGCGAAATATCTAAAAATGGCTCAAGAGGCGGGTAAAGACCAAAAAAAAAATCCTCTTAAAGCTACTATTCTATCCAGTTTTAATTATAAAGCTATTTTGTAGACATTTTTTTTATTATAAGAAGTTAGGATCGAACTGAATTAGGTGCCACATAAAACACTAGTAATATCATATGGTTTAGAAACTGTTGGTAAAGCCATTTTGTATATATTAAAAAAGACCTTATAATTAAGACCAGAGGAATTATTTCTTCAATCGCTTGTACCTCTTTTTTTCTTTCCTATCCACTCCCATCCTTCACCAACGTCATAATCATTGAATTGAGATCTAATATTCAACATTTAATATTTCATTTCCATCCTCATCTTCATTTCCTTCTCACCATTGTGATGATACTTTTACAAAATATTAAACATAGGCCATTATAGATCTTGATTCGATAGTCATGAATGGGGTAAAAGATGGGAGCATACGGAAAAAGAAAATGAAAGAAGGTATGTCCTACCATATTGCGTATTATGACAATATGTATGTTTGATTAAATTGTATTTTGAGAAATCTGTTGAAAATTTTCCATTATACTCCTCCAATTTTTAATGTGGGATATAATTAGAGAATTAATATTAGTACTAAATATAAAGCCTATTTTATGAATTTATCAAAATTTTCTCAAATTAACCCTATTAATGTTCCTTGAATAATAATTAAAAAGGGGAGGGGGAATTAAGGAAAATGATTTGAGTGTTTTAATATGACATATTAACTTAATTCATTAATTTAATCAAATTAGTTAATTAAGTCTTACATTAATGATTAGAGGAGAAAAAATTATTACTTAGAGGCACCAAAAATTTATTTAAGAATTTATGTGCACTATTTTCACTAGGTACAACTCTTCTTCTTTTTGTTTTATTTTAGCATCCCGTTTCTAGTTGGGGTTTTATGACTGTCCCTCCCAGCACAAGTGTCATCAACTCATAGATTTAAGTCACTATGCACCCACTAAAAATTATTACACCTTCTCAAATTGATGAAATTATCCCTAATGTGAGAAAATAGAATGTGGACTCAAATGTTGGGGACCAAATTTTGTTGTTGAGAATTGATTTAACAATTCCTTATCACATATCTATGTTACTATTTTTCTAAAAAAATTATAATTTTTAATGAGTTTTGATTCTAAGCCTTATACTTTTAACGAATTTTTTTATTAATCTCTGAATTTTTTTTTGATTTATATATCTAGTTACTATGCACACATATATTAAGTTGTTGTGAAACAATAGGGATAATTTTGCAGATATAATAAACTAGAGAAGGTAATATGAGTTGAACCGCCACATTCAGGGTAACCCGCCACATGTTAGACCAATATGGATTCAGGCCGAAAAGACTTGTATGCCAATCCAACCCATAACATTTGGATTGGCAGGTTGGGCAAGCCAACCCTTATTTGTATTTGTTTTTTTTTTTTCATTTCTCAAACTTTTTTTAAAAACAAGATGTTGAAACTTTTTTCTGCGAATCTAAAGTTCTAAACCATAAAAATAATTTAAATGCGTTACTAAATCATGAAATGATTATTCAAAGTTTTAGAGTTCAAACATAAAACATTACAAAATACAAATTAAGAAAAGTTTTAAGTTTAAATATTAAAATATATAAATTGAGCATGCACAATAAAACAAATTAAAAGATAATGTTATCTTAAATTTAGGGCCTTTACTCTTTTAAGTTTTAGTATTTACCCTTTAGACATTTATATATTTATTAAAAGAAGACAAAACAGGCTAACTCACTGTGAATTTGACCCATATAGATTCGGATAAAAAAGACCTATGTGAAAATGGTTCTATTTTTTCCCAAACCCACTTTAACCCATTTTTTGAGTTTGGACCACAATTAAAACTCTTATTATCGGCTCTAGAATAAACTAAAAGGATGAAGCACCGCAAATAAAAAAAAAAAAAACCTTAGTTACTACCAATATTATTAACTTTTTTTTGACTCAACATCTTAAATACCTGAAGTATATTTCGGTAAGTTTTTTTAAACCCCTGTCGACATCATTCGTTAAATTAACCTTATCAAATCGTTGCACGTATATACCAAAAATGGCAATGTTTTGCATTATTTCACGTCAATCAACTTCAAATCACCCAATCATCTTTGGAAATTGTCCCTCCCTTGATTAATGATGTAGTGTTTAATCTTGAGATGAAAGCAACACAATTCACCTAAAACAATGGGGGGTCTCTTCCCCAACCTCAATAACAACAACAATAAAAGAAAAATGGTTGGAACTTCTCGATCACAAAATTTATTATCTACATATTTAAGGACTCTGTTCGTTGTTGAACTTATACAACTCTTTTTTTAAAAAAAAGTTTTATGTGAAATATTTTCAGTTATGTATAGATGTATTATATATAATGAAGATATGGTGCACGTCATCGAAGAATAGTTACACTAACTGAAATATGTGTTGCCAATAGGTTTAAGGAATATTAGATTACTGTCTGGCAGTAAATTTTATAACAGAAGATTTTGCAACAAATTAATTTCTAATAATAATAACTATTATTGTTTTTTATATGCCATGATGATAACATTAATTGTCCATCGACAATTTATCATGTGCGCATACCATATGAATATATACTAGCATATGCAGTATGTGTTTAGTCATTAAGAAAAAAATATACTCCGTCTGTTTTTATTTATAAGACCTTTTTGAAGAATATTAAATTCTGACAACTTGTAATGCATGCTATGACAAACTCACCTGAACATGCATTACAAGTTGTTAAAATGTGCTTACGAAATTGTCATCCCGGCCAGATAAGTTGTTAAAATTTCTATGATGGAGTGAACAGTTCTCGGCCTGAGAAACTGTCAAAACATGTTTACAAAATTATCATAACGACTTGATAAATTGTTAAAATTTTCATGACAGAGTGAACAGCACTTGGCTTGAGAAGTTATCAAAACGTGCTTACAAAGTTGTTATCACGCTTGATAAGTTGTTAAATTTTTCATGGCGGAGTGAATAGTACCCTGCTTGAAAAGTTGTCAAAACGTGCTTATGAAATTGTTATCATGGCCTGATAAGTTGTTAAAAATTTCATGTTGAGTAAATAGTACCCGCGCGATTTTTGAATTTCTCTCTCCTCTGACATGTATTTGCTAAAATGATAGAGGTATGCAGGTCTTTTTACTTGTGAACATAATATTCCAAAAGTCCCTTAGGACTTTTTGGTGAGAATTTAAATTTGTGGGACTTTTTTGCCATTATCTTTAGTCTTTGGGGCCCCATTGCCATTTTTCCTATTTTTTAAAACATTAAATAATCATTTTACTTTTTTTAACAGGAAAGCCAGTTGGTTATACATATAAATAATTATAGTTTTTTAAACTTAAACAGAATAATTATACACAATGGCTACCAATAAAGTTAGAAAAAAAATACCAAAAAGCTGTCAGATATTAGTTGTTGAATAGGCGGAAAAATACACTTAGCCTTTATATTATAAAGCTTAGTTTGCGCAATCCAATATAAAACTTCTTTTACATACTTACTTCACAATTTGTAAAAATTATTTTTAAAAGTTAATCCGAACCTAAATCGTTTGTCGGTATGTCCACCTCTCTAATTCAGGGGGAAAAATATAATGAAGAAGTCAAGATATCTTTTGTTATAATTTAGGCAATATCCCTTGATAGCTAAAAATTAATCATTTAAGAGTAGAGACTGGTGAAGGGGGTTTTACCCATCTCGATAAAGGCATTTTCTTTCAAATTGAGGACATAATGTTTGAAGGGGAGTTCATTTCATGCCCGTCATTTTGACACCTATTATTATTATTAAATTAACTTTAAAAAGTCCGGATTGAGCCTAATTAAATTATTATATATTAAATAACTTTTTCTTTTACAACATGTAGAATTAAAAATAAAGAAAATTTTATAATTATCACTTTTTATAAAAATGAATTTATCATTTAAAAATGATAAACTAAAAATTTTAAATTTAGACTATTAAGATTAAATTTAAACGAGTTAGATCTTATTACAATAATAAGAAATTGGTTGCTCAGCACAATATAACCATCTTTAGGAGGCCTAACCATCTACAACTATGTGGGACAAGACATTATGTTTATAGGACCAGTCATCTACCTATCAGGTTTATGTCAAGATTTAAAAGAGACTATCACCTTATCTTTATTGTATATATGCCATCTACCACAGAAATGTATATATATGACGCTGTATATATCGTGGTTATATGATATCCACCATATATAGAAAGGCGGGATTTGAATCGATGCTTCACTTAGTTATATATAACGGTTTTTTTCAAACAACACCATAAATGTGAGAAAAATATATTAAAAACCGCCATATATAAAGACACGGAATTTGAAGCGCCATACGTTCGTCATATATAACAGTTCTATAAAGAAACATCATATAAATTAGGTCAATAAAAACCGCCATATATAATTGGAATATATATAGCAGTTCTGTGTTTAAAACTCGTCATATATATAGTATTTAATGATTGTTTTGGAACAATTGCAATAGAAATGCCTTTAAAACCCTATTTTCACTACGCTTTCATACTTAGCAAATTTCATTCATCACATGCTCTTCTCCACCACAGCCCATGCACCGGCCACTCCAGCATACGCACATGGATTTCCCTATCGTTTGCGCTTTTCTGATGTACGTCTACTATGTCTACCTCACTGCGAACGTGCTAGCTGATAAATCTAACATGTAGTAGATGACAGACTTTGTTATTTTGCCGTTGTGTGCGTTGTTCAGAGGTATCATAATTTCTTTAGAACTCTGTTATTTTTGCTGTGAATCACATAAATGTAATAACTTTCTACTCTCAAGTAAAGTTATTATCGTTTAGTGCTGAAATTTTTTATGAATCTAATCGATATGCACACTCTACAGATTTGGGTATGACACTTAGCTCTATATATATATCGTGTGGGTCGTTGTGCAGTGGGTTGTCTATGTGGTGAATGGCATAAAAGTGAAACTTTTTTACATTGTTCCTATCTCTATTTTTCTTACTTGTTGTGCTTATTCTGTTTTGCAAGATAGATCATTATCATTTTTGTTTTGCAATCTATTTATTGAACTCCCTAGATGAATCTTCTATTATTTTAGAATCAATGTATATTGTTTTAGACTATGGTTTAATCTAATAAAATCATCAACAGCTAGAAGTTGATCCATTGAATGCATAAGATTCCCCTGGGCTCAATATAAATGCACTGTAAGATAAAATGATGATGGTTGATCTTACAAAACCGAAAAAAATACTTAGCAGTTTTTCAACAAAAACTATCATATATTAATATATATAGCGATTGTTATTTAACAACCGTCATTTATAAGTGGTACATACGTGACGTTTCTCACTAGAAAGCCATTATATTTAGGGAAATATA
>JBAGKO010000002.1:11249973-11262183 GCA_037177275.1 Acacia concinna | reverse complement strand
CTGAAGCTAGGCATATTCTAGTAGATTTTCAGGTGGTCTTAACTCCATCTGTGCAGGCTCAGGAGATTATTCGTCGTAAGCATTTGATGGACACTATTATAGATAATGGTTGATTAGTTAGTGTAGTTTCCTTTTCTATCAAAAAAAAAAAGAAAGCTATCATTGTTGATAATATAACCACTGTCAGCTCAATATTCAAATAGTTTTGAGAATTGCAGGGAATATATTTCAAACATGTTTTAAGACGAAAAAATATTATTGTCAAGTCCCTATTAATAATCCTGAAGTTGTTAGGGAGTTGTCATTAACAACTCAATGGAATTGAACAACAATTTTTTTTAATTATTTTAGAACTTCTTTAACATATATTCCCTCACTCAGAACCTTTATATAATTTTCCCAATAGTTTTTCATGTTTATAATATAAGATATATTTATCTCAATTAATAGATTAATAAAATTAGTTAAATTAATTAATTAGACATATATTTTTTAAAACACTAATTCCCTCTTCTTATTAATTATTGTTGAATGAGCGTCAATAAAACTAAATTAGGTAAATATTGACAAATATGAAAAACATCATATGTTTAAAATAAATACCAACTCTTTAAATATATTTTATATTAAGGACGGTAGTTTTTTTTTTTGAGAAAGATAATTAAATAGTATTTTAAAGTGACCAATGGATTATTGACATAACAAGAAAATAACTAGGAATTAGTATATTTAAAGTACCATTAAAAATGCCAATTTAATACCTTTTCCAACTACATTGCCATATTCTAAAATTTAAGTGGTCGCTTCTAGCAATCTCAAAGGTTGATATGATTTGTTAGGCTCTTGTGATTTTTTTTAAAAAAAAATTATAGAGACACTAATGACCTATGCCCCCACCCCCCAAAACAACAAATTAAAAAAAAAAAAATCATGTCATTAGATCACAATGACATTGGCATTTGGCTTTCAACTTTGAGTACCCTTTTCATGGCAACCAACTAATTAAATATATATTTTATTTAATCAAAAAACAAGCTAAGTATAGAGTGTAAATAGGTTATACCTCTTCAAGAAGTATACAATCTAACCTATTTTAAGCAGGACTTAGCCTCTCCAATAAAGAAATCTAATTCAAATTAGTTTTATTGTGAGGCTAGTTTAGACAAATAGGTTAGCCATTTTTTCACGCCCATAGACTTGGCCTATTGAGCTTTTATTTTTAAATTTACACTATCTTTAAGTTTCACATTTCATTATTCATCATGTGTTCACATTTCAAGTAGGATTTCTTTTGCCAAACAAGGATTTTAAAAAGACTTTAGGTTTTCTGAAGGCTCATGCTCAAGTATGAAAAAAGTTTGTGTAAATACTTATATCGGGTTTTGACTTTAAATCTTTGGTGTAACAGTTGGAATATTTTAAATTGAAGAGATGTGTTTTTATAAAGTCATATTCATTAATTAAAGGATTTATATTAAGAGTTGTGTACAGAGTTATAATACGAAAAATCACTAAAGTTATGTCTCTTCAATTTTTAGAGACACGCGTGAAATGTTATAGCAAGAGTCTTAGTACCATCGATTGGTGAAAATTTGTGTTGTTTATAAGAAAACTCTACATAATATAGTAGTATAACTTTATGTAGAGTTTAATTGAAGAGGCACCATTTCATGGCATATAAATATCTAATACCATCCATAATTCTAACACATAAGAAATCATACAGTGAGAGATCAAACTTATTGTTGCCTTTGTCTTTTAATATACATAAAGATAAAGTCAAACTATCACTTTATAAACACCATTTTTATCATATTCATATGTATTATGTTATAAATCCGTTTGTCAATCCAGCTTACACCCTTTTAGACAAGCATAAATGGAAGAGAATTAAGCATACAGTAAAATGCTACCAATATTTTAAAGACATTGTAGAAAACTTTCTTATTTTATTCTTATACCCATCATAAATCCAACCTCTCCACCATAAACTCAAAATCAAAACTACTCCCTTCGTCCCTCTATATATAAAAGCATTTTTTTTAATGAGCTAATCCCTAAATACAAGATCTCTTTTGAGTTTGTTGTAATAATAAATATACATTTCCCCATTTTATCATTTTTTTTTCATTATTACTCTCTTTCTCACTCACTCATAAATGTAGGCATTTTTTTAAAAAAATCATTAAATTTTGTATATAATTAATCGTGATTTGATTGAAAGACTCCTCTGATTATAGACAAACGGAGTATTTAAACTCGAGTATAGTCAACCGATTTCCACGGCTAATTGTAAGTTGTGATTGAGACTGAGGTGAGGTTTAAGCTTACCTGTAACTTTAACCCGTATCATTATCATTTCTAATTGAAAAAGATTATTTAATAAAAGATTTATAGCCATCGGATTAGTTATAATTGTAAAGGGAAATCCGTGATACGAAAATTTCGCCGGTGAATTGACTTCTAATAAAGAAAAGGTTACGCGCACATGAGCGCCTAACTTTGCTTATGCAGTTCGGAAGCGGCTTCTTTTTGTCTCCATATGTTGTTCTCTAGAGCAGTCATTGATTCTCTAAATCATATTGTTGTTTGTGAAAAAATCTGAGAAGAAAAACATCACATTCCGTTCTTTTAGCGGCAAGGTCTCGAGGGTGTTACTTACGGAGAGAAAAGTTAAATTTGAATATACCGCTTGCAGAACCGACCTTGAGTGGATTCCCAGCTTCTTCTTGGTCTTAGTGCTGAACTCATTCTCTGAGACAGGCATACAGCCTCGGTGAGTGTTTTGATCGTTACGAGTGTGTGAAGTGCGTTAGTTTTGATTCGCATTCTCTTCCGGGTATCATTGTTTCTGTTAAAGATTGAATTGTTTCATGTCTTTATTACATAATTGTTCTTGTTGCGTCATTTTGGTTGGCCATCGTCATTTTGGACCAAGAAAGACTCAGAACTGAGTTTCTAAGGTCCTTCTTCCCTGGTTAAGCATGGCTTCTGTTGAGTTTGAATTATGGGGTTGCGCTGATTTTCTTATGACATCATCTTGTTGGTCCTTTCCATGCTCTTGTGGTAGTTGACGGATTCTTTATTTATTTAAGATGAAAGTTGCTGTGTGTTTCGTTTTAGTGTGTGTATTCAAGAATATGTCATATGTGATGCTTAAAGAACGATCAATCAGTGGCATCCAATAAGCTAGTTGCTGAGTAGGTTTGGAGAAAATTATGCACCCGTGATTGTTAGAGTCGCCATTTCTATGCACCTTCTAACAAAGATTTTTCAGTTTTGCCAAAAGGGTTCAGATTTGGGTCTGCTTGCTCTTCCATATTAAATCTTGCTCATTTATTTTTATGGCAGTACGAGTTGATCCAGAATGGATTAATTTAATTGTGCATCGGCTTGTTTTTCTTTATGGCTTGTAATGGTTTTAGTTCCGAGATGACTTATTTGGTCAATTGAGTTTGTTACAACAATTCTCTGTGATTGTTCTCCGTGAAATTAGTTTTTTATTTACATTACGGATATGCATTTATACCTCTTATGACGAAGGGTCCTAAAGATGGAACCCCCGGCATCACCTTTTCCTTCTGGTTCTGTTAATCGTTACTCAAGCAACGAGTTTTTCACTTCTGACCAATTGTGGTTGTACTTTTCTGTATTTAGCTTTTAGACTTTGTCTCTTTTTGTAATCTATTTTCCTATTGTTATTTTATTCTTATTTTCTTATCTTATTACTGGGGCAGGACTGCAGAAATCCTCAGAATACTATAAAGAAGCGATGTCTTAGATTCAGTCATTTTTTGAAAAATCAGTGCATTAGACTTGTGTTCTTCGTTTGTTTTCAACAAAATTTATGTTTCACATTTCAATTAATATCTCAACTGGAAATTTCATTGATATGATTGCTAATTTTCAATAGTGTACTCCTAAGCCAGGGTTTGCATAGAACATCAGGGTTTGAAAGTGAAAGGGCTCGCATTTTGTGAAGAATATGTTTGAAAACATTTTGGTGTGATTAGGAAGGATATTGCAGGATCTGACCTTGTATATTTATGCATGTCCTCCAAGTATAGATCTATTTCCACTGACTTACTGATTTATTTTGTTGTTGATTTCATTATCCTTGGAAAGAAGTCTGGGCTCATTCAATGGCAAAAGATGCTTCTTCTGTTGATTCACATCACAGGCGCCCTGGTCTATTGAAAGATCAAGTTTTCTTGGTTAAAAGGAAATACTCTGATCGCTATGAGATTGCTCCTATTCAAGATCAACTATCGTTTGAGAAGGGCTTTTTTGTAGTAATCCGTGCATGCCAGTTGTTGTCCCAAAATAATGATGGAATAATACTGGTAGGGGTGGCTGGTCCTTCAGGGGCTGGGAAGACTGCATTTACTGACAAAATAGTCAATTTCATGCCTAGCATTGCAGTCATTTCCATGGACAATTACAACGATTCCAGTCGAATTATTGATGGAAATTTTGATGGTAATTAAGGCATTTATCTTTTCCTCTTTTATGCCTTTTGCATACTATCTATAGTGCCATTATCAGAACGGGGGTTGCGTGAAATGACTGAACTTATGGTGTTCCTCCTCTGATGATGAAATAAGTTATTTTGCTGTCTGAACAATAACACACACACATTCTGGTAAACATTAGTGACTTTGCTATGCACTCTGATAATATTTGGAACTGCTGCAATGTACATATATCCTTTATGCTCTTTTCCTTTGTACCAAAAAAAAAAATCGTTTATGCTAAATCTGATAAAACTTGAATATAACGATTTTGTAAAGATGCTATGTGTGGGATATCACACTTGATATTGTACCTTAGCAGTAATTAGTTTTTCTTCTAAGGTGGACATTATCTTTGTAATCTTAGTGACAAACGTGCTTGGACATTTAGTTTTGTAGCTGATTGCAAGCTTGGGGAACTGTACGTGGTTATATGGCTATTACGTATGAGGCAAATTCATTGTTAGATCATTCTGATTGAGCTAAGATTTCTTTATCAAAATATTTTTTCTTTTGATTTCATGAGAGATTGCTAGTATTGTATTAATATATTATAATGACCTTTGTTTGTTGTTTCGGCTTTTCTGCTATCAAGTCTTCACTGGCATGTTTATGCCTTCATGTACTGCCATGCATGAGTTAGCAATTATACTTCATTGGTTATCTTGTGGCTAACAATTTGAAGTCAGGACAACAATCTCTGCATGTTCTGACACTTTATTATCTCTTTGAGCAGATCCCCGCTTGACAGATTATGACACTTTGCTTCAGAATCTACAAGATTTAAAGGCAGGAAAGTCAGCTAAAGTTCCAATATATGATTTCAAGTCCAGTTCTCGTATAGGATACAGGTAAAATTCTCAGCCATCTTGTATATCAACATACTTTCAAATATGTTTATTTGAATTGAGAAAACTTTTGAGATACGAGTCAGGGATAACTATTTTTGGGGGAAAGAAAATGAAAGACAATATACTAAAAATTGAATTCTCTCTGTTTCAAATTTTCTATCTGTATATATATGCATTCATGTATGCATGAGAGCGCATGGGGTACCATGCCCTTTCTTATTTTATTTGGTCTTTAATTTCTGTTGTATGTTCTGATCTCCAGCAGTTGCGATCACAGTATCAGATTTATATGAAAGTTAAGTCAAAACTGGTTTCAATTGATTTGATATATTGCGTTACACTATTTTGGACCAAATGCCTCTGCTTAATTATTGTGAAGACTCTTAGCAAACAGATTACCCAGTAAATTTTCCGGAGAAAAATTCAACAGTACCTTTCTTAACTCCTGTGTCTCAACTTATACTGCAGTAGAGTAACAAAGGGCTTTAATTAAAGTGTTATACCTAACGGAAGCTTAACTGACTCACTCCTGAAAGCAATAGCTAATCAACCAACAACAACAAACAAGTAGCTACTTACTTCTAACAACACGAAACAATTGTCCCCCCCTCTACACAATTTTATACCTGAAGGATAATTATCATCATCATCATCATTATTATTCAATTATTCTTCATTATTGTTGCTTTTGGATGATGATCATCGTCTCAAGTAAAATCTTTTGAGTCTGCTGTTCCCTTGCAACAGAACTTGAGTAACTGTCATGGAAACTCTCTTAACACTGTCATATACCTTGATGACAGGACAGTTGAAGTCCCGAGCTCCCGAATTGTGATCATAGAGGGTATCTATGCTTTGAGTGAGAAGTTACGACCTCTACTGGACCTTCGTATATCTGTTACAGGTGGAATTCATCTTGACCTTGTCAAGCGAGTTATACGTGACATTCAACGTGCTGGTCAACAACCTCAAGAAATCATCCATCAAATATCTGAGACGGTTTATACTTTTTCTACTTCCATTTACCTTCTGGAAAGTTTTTGCATTTCCAGAAATTTTGAAATCCATTGTTTTGCAGGTATTCCCAATGTACAAGGTCTTTATCGAGCAAGATCTGCAGACAGCGCACATCAAAATAATCAACAAGTTCAATCCATTTACTGGGTTCCAGAGTTCTACTTACATATTGAAAGTTAGTGCTTGGATAGACATTATTTTTTTTTTCTAGTTTTTGTCAAGGAAAAAAAATAATAGTTAAATTCTTGCGAATTCTTATGCTTATGTTTGATACTGATCCCATAATAAGGATAAAATAGTGATCAGCTGCAATATTTATTGTAGTCAGCAAGGAATGTGACAGTTGAACAAATTAAAGCTGTTTTCTCTGGAGATTTTAAGGAATCCAAGGAGCAGATTTATGACATATATCTTCTACCACCTGGTGAAGATCCAGAAACTTGCCAATCTTATCTAAGGATGCGGAATAAGGAGGGGAAATACTGTCTAATGTTTGAGGTTAGCTTTTAGTTTCCACGTGCTTGTTCAAATTCTAAAGAGGTTTTTTTTTTTTTTATATGTAGACCTTTTGCTGTGCATTTAAGATATAATATCATTTACTTGTTCTTATGTTACATTCCAAGAGTTGTTTAATCTAGACATTCAGTTGTTATTGTGATGTCAAATTTTCTTACAAGTATATTAGTAGGATATTTTCTTGCAATGGATGTGTTGGAAAGGAGTCTTGTAAACTTGTCTGCAAGATATGAAGTATGGATGCCTGGAAAGGGACTTTGCTTGCCATTGTGTCCATGCTTCTTAGGTTTCTTGTAAATAGGATGCCTTGTTTTTATAGAGAAGGGGGATACTCCAAGAAGCATTCCCTTTATACTCTGGCTTTCTTTAGTTGCAACTTTCTTCTTGAGTAACTTGTTCTTGGCAAGCTTTGGGGGTGCCCAAATACCAGAAGCAATTTCGATGTTTCCTATATTTCAATAGAATAGGTGATCAAGATCTTGTGTATGCGATCCTCTTCATATTTTGTTGGAGAGGGATGATTGCATCTTCAAGGGGATCTATTTCCCCTTACATATGTTATAATATTCGGTCATGCTTACTGCCTTTGGTGTTCAGCCCATGGTTTGTTAGTAAACACAGTATTTCTGATAATGCAGAGTGACTGGTCGCCTTTCTTGTTTCTTTTCTGCTGCTTTGACTCTTTCTTTTTCTCTATTTCAATCTCATTCTTTCATTACTAATGACAATTCTATTTTCTATTTGGACAAAATAAGAAAAGTTAATTGACATCATCTCCAAATTTTCAGGAATGGATGACAGATAGTCCATTTGTCATTTCGCCAAGAATAACTTTCGAGGTTACTGTGCGACTCCTTGGTGGCCTGATGGCCCTGGGATACACAATAGCTACCATTCTGAAAAGAAACAGCCATGTATTCTCTGATGATAGGGTGTCTGTGAAACTAGATTGGCTTGAGCAACTTAATCGACAATATGTTCAGGTACTGCTATAGGAAGTGTATCCTTCAATTTTATAACTGTTGAATACTTTCACTGGATTTCATATTTGTTGAAAATCCTGTTGTTTGTAAGGTATTGTTCCTTGAGTGCATTCTTTATGGGTTTTCATGTAATGCATTAAACTTATTAGATGATGGAATTGTGGGAGCTAAAAAACCTTGTATGTTTTGTGCATCCCTTGATGCAAATGAGTATGTTTCTATTTGGTAATTATCTTTACAGCACCATTCCATATTAAAATTCTCAAATAGAGAAAGTTGTTTGGGCTCTGGCAACAATAACAAGAGAAAAGCCTTTATTCTATTAGGTGGGGTTAGCTATATAAATTGCACAATTCCATTGTGCTTTGTCGAAAATCATATCTTTAGGTAGATGTTATTAACCAAAAGATCTCTATTTGGGCTCTAACTTTTGAACTAAAGATGAAGAAATGTAAAATTGATATTCAAGAAATTTGAGTACTCCTCTCCTCCTGTTGTCTCCCTTTCCATATTGATGATGCCATATCTAGCTGATAAATAAAGTATTCCTTTTGACTGATTTTTTGTCCTTATAGTTCTTGGGAATATGAGGATTAAAACATTCCAAATGAATACTTTATTTATTAGAGCAAGAGGAATACTTAAGGAAGTTATTGAAGGAGACTATTTGGTAAATAATATATCTAAAGAATTGATTGTTTATAGAACTCAATGGCATGTCCATATAACACCTTTTCTAGTGGCATAAGGCTTGTTGTTGTTCTTGGATTATTTGGTTTGTAATTACTTATTAGTCTGTCTTATATGTGTTATGAAATAATAAACAGGTGCAAGGAAAGGATCGCTCAACTGTAAAATGCATAGCCCAGCAGCTTGGCATGGAAGGTTCCTATATTGCTCGTACATACATTGAGCAAATACAATTGGAAAAGATTTTAGATGAGGTTATGGTATGACTCTTTCTCATCTGCTAATGCCTTTTTCCTTTGTAAATGCTCTCTATCTAACTATTCCGCAGGCCCTTCCAGATGATTTAAAAACAAAGTTTGGCCTAGCTGAGGATATGGTGTCTAGCCCAAAAGAAGCACTTTCTAAAGCTTTTGCAGATAGAATTCCTGGGACAAAAACGCCCATGTGGTGAAAATTTCTGTACTTTTTTTTATTTTTTGAGACCAAAACATTATTGACACTCACACTGGCTTGTAGAATGCATTCATGTTCTTGAAATATAACAAGTGGGTAAGTGCTTATACACGTAGTCCATAAATTTAACATCTAAGGTGTTTTCATTAGCATGTTTGGTAACCAGTAACGTTAGTTGAGAGTTATGCTTGTAATGGTCATCATGGAAGATGGAAGTTATGTGGTGCATCAACTGCATTATTCTTCGTAGCTGTTGTGTTATTTTTTGGAGAAGCAATTTCTTGAAATATCATTGCATTGTAGTTAAAGAGTTCTGCTTCTTGATTGAACTATTGAGGAAAAGATGGGTATTGGTGGTCATGAAAAAAATCATTTTCATTGAATTTTGAAGTAAAAAGGAATGTGTATGGAAGTTCTGTTAAGTTTACTCAGAAAGGTGTCAATCTGATACTACTTGAAAGCAAGTATATTTTGCCCTTATCTAATAGATTGACTAATGATTAAATGGGCATCTTCAACAGTGGTATGTCCCAGTCGTATACAAGCCAAGGGGACAGAAATCTACTTAAACATACTCAATATGGCGCTGGCAACAAAGGGTTTGGTGAAAGAAATCGGGATTCATCCATAGCTCTAACAAATGAGGTAAATGCATTTAAAACGATTACTTCTGAGCATGCTGCAGTTGATTTGAACCTTCACTTGTCTGTCTATTTTCAAATTGTTCTCCTATTCTTTTTCTTTCTTCATTCTCTTAATATATTGCATGTGCGCCTTCACACAGCTTTCAGAACAAATTTCTTCTCTCAATGAAAGAATGGAAGAGTTTACAAACCGTCTTGAAGAGCTGAATTCCAAGTTAAGCATCAATAAAAATTTTTCAAGCCAACAAACCACCCAAGCTGAAGGCTGCAATAGTTCTGCTCCCACCTATCGTTTCATCACCAGTTTGGATTGTGGTTCTCTAACTGGAACTATTATGAAGTCCTCATCTTCATTGCAATTAGCTAAGGAGTCACCTTTAATTGACGAGGTATTTTTTATGACTTTATATCATATTGTGACCCTTAAAGATAAGTTTCTGAGACTGCATTTTCTTGTGAGGTTAAATTTAGATGGTTTCTCTTACTAATAAAACGTAAAAAATTTCTCACATATATTTCTAAATTTAGTTGTGCCACGCTAATGCTCATGCTAGGATTCTAGGGTGTAGAGATAATAAGTACACGAAGGAAGCTAATATAAAAGATGTGTCTGACATGGGTGCACCAATTTGATGCCTAACGGAACTATAAATTCAGGCAAGGAATAAAAGGGGTGGCTTATGATAAAATGTTCTCCTATCCGTTTATGGCTGATTACGTAAATGAACTTCAAATGTAGCAAACCTTGAGATGTTTCTGGTCACCATTTAGATTAGTGGCTCTAACTGATTGTCCCAGAATGGGGATGTGTCAGTTGTGACTGCAACACATTTTCTTTCGGATGCCCACCAGTTGTTTTCTAGTTTTTATTGTATGGAATTTGTTCTTGACTTTTTCTCCCAAAAAAGAAAGTTATTCTCAGCGCTTAGAATGTGCTGCTGTGGCAAGATAGATTCCTGTAAGCTCTCCATATTGGACGGAGCTTAAATAAAGCTCCTTAGATGTTTGCTTTGAGATTCTCCAATAAAATTACGCTTGCATATATTGTACAATCAATCTCACTGTTTACTCCTCAATGTAAGTTTCTTCATATAATGTTGTGTGTCATGTTCTTGTGTCTTGTCTCTAATTAATATATAATACTCCTAAAATTTATTATTGATCAAGTTCAATAGAGTTGCATGATTCATATAGCCAACCTCGTATAGTGAGATAAGGTTTTATTGTTATTTTAAAGTTTATTATTGATTATTGATTTAATGAGAGTACTGTTTTTCCTCAGATATTTGGTATTGAAAAAGGGCAGCGCCAGATCATGCAGAAAATAGACAACCTCAATAGTCTTGTACTTGGAATTGGAAACATGAGAGAAAGGTCTCACCAAACAAGAACCAACAGGACAAGCATGGTTTCTGGCTCAGAATCCACTTCACTCCGTGCCCTACTTGCTATCACTTTTGGTTGTGTTGGGTTATTCATGGTGAAGGGTTTGGTGTCTAGAACTTGAATCCCCTACACATTCTCAAGCTGCCACTATTAACCACAACTACTACTGAGGGCCGGTCTGGATTGGTTGTGGAGAGTTAATTATTGTGCTGTACAAGATAAATATGTAATAGTAGTTTTACCTCGTTAAGTGCAAAAGCTCTTATTTATTTATTTTATTTTGGAAGTTGATCCACTAATTTTTGTCATCTATGGCTGGATGGAATGGAGGGAATTTAAACTACGAGGGGACGGTGAGGATTTTATGCCCACTGGAAATTTTGTTGATTCCATGGGCTTGCTTTTCTAAATTTTGGTTAATGTCTAATACAAAAATTATTTTACCTTGGAATGATATGTCCTGGTGTGATTCTCCATTGCTAAAATTAATGTAGATCTTTAAAAAGATTTTTTTTTGGCTATGTATTTAATAAGATTCATAAAAAATTGTAAATTCCTCATAAGATATGTCTAAAATAAAAGTGATAATTAAATTAAAAAAGAATAAAAGTATGCATGAAATCCTTTCTCTCTCACACATATAAATCCTTTGCGAATTGTGACATTATTCTCTCTCTCTCTTTTTTTTATAAAAGTTCATTATACATTTAACTCATTTATGACTCAATCCCTTAACTATGATTTTGTGCGATCTAATCCCTAAATTTTAAAGTCGTTTATAACTCAGTCCCTTGCCTTTTCATTTTTATATTATTGTTCTTGTAATTTATGACTCATCATGCAGCTCCACCGTTTTTTAAATAAAATTTAAACAAAAGAAAGGCCTATTGGAGAAGACAAGAGTTGAGTTCCAACAGCCAGTGATGTTAATGGGATTCAAATTTCAAAGCATCCATCAAGCTCTAACTTCAGGAGCATTAGAGTGTTTATCACAGAAATTAACTAAAGCTCAATCATAGCCCTCCAAGTCACACAATGACTCCAGCAAAATCATGACTGACTTGCCTTTTTCAAATATTGGAAATTTATGGTTTGTTCACAACCGCACTTGTCATATTATAGAGACATTATTTGCTCCACAAGTTAGCCGAATGGCACA
>JBAGKO010000002.1:11214862-11238549 GCA_037177275.1 Acacia concinna | reverse complement strand
CGTTACGTTGTTGAGAGTGCAACTTCAACGTGTAACATTGTTTCGCTTCTGTATGATATTACTACAATTTTAACACGTGCAAAAAGTTGTTATTGTAAATGCAATATTATATTGATAATAATATATTTTAGTGAACTATTTAAAACAAAGCCTTTTGCTTTGATAGTAATTTTAGTTTTGCACCTATTTTAGACTAGTGTAGTTCATCAGTCACACCTTTTATTTTGTAAATGCCATTGATGATAGTGATAGTGTAGGGTAGTCACACCTACTTTAGAACGGTATGTTAGTTACTTTGTAAATGCCATTGTATTGTATGTTAATAATATTGATTTGGAATGTACTCTATCTGAAATTGTATCTTTGTGGATTCTTTTCGTTGTTGTTGAATTTTCACAATAATTAAACATGATCTCGACTAGATTTGAAGTTTATGTAGATTCGCATTAATTACTTGCTATCTCCTATTTTATGAATTTATGTTTCGGATATTTAATAATTATATGTGAATTTTCATGGTATATAAAAGTCCGTGTTGTCTGATCTTTATTTTTCTATACAATATACAATTATTGATACATTAATATCTTCGTCTTTATTCTTTCACCCATTCATTCTTTTTCCGGTTGGAATTGAATCTGTAAGAAATGATTAATTTATATTTGAAAGCTACATATCCATTTTTTAAGAGGACTTTGCCTCAACTGACAACATATATATTTCAAAATAAATTATACACAATCAGAAAATTTATAACTAAATATTATCAGTCAATTTACTCAAGTTTAACTGTTTTAGGGAAGGCCTTTTTGAGAACTTTGCTTATCTTATCTTGCCTTAGTGCAGGCCTTTTCTTTCTTTCTTTTTTTTTTCCAAAAAAAAAAAAAACACTCTGACCATGGTCATGGCGTTTCTTCCCAATAATCGAGTTAACTTTATATTAAATCCGATGAGCTCACACGTTTAATGTATTGATCAAATTTATTTATTTAAAAAACATGAAAAAGAAATATAATAAATTCTAAACAATTGAAATAAAATATTTTATAAACATTGGTTTTATTAATTTAATAAATTTAGCTCCATCAAACATTCACACCGCATGATTTATGACACATTTGTTTGGGATCATATAAATAAAATAAATTAGTTTAATATAACTGGTCTACTTTTGAAATATTTTTAACTTAAATATTGGCACTAAAAATATGTCATGAGTTGGTTTTTTTTTTTAAAAAAAAAATTAAGGATATCACGAGTTAAGTTAATCACGTTTTATAGCATTTTGAAGGGAATAACCTTTAGGATCCAACTTTTTGTTCTTTTATTTTTAGGCCCAAGCTTACCTCTTTTTTTTTTTTTTTGCCCTGGCCCAAGTTTACCTCAAAGTTTATCAATAAGCATCTTAGTACATTACATCATTAATAATTAATAATTTTGTTTTTGTAAAAGAAAAGATAAAAAGCATCTTTTGATGCTGTAAAGTGAAAAGCGCGTGGTACAGTTATTTGTGAGAGGCCTCTTCTCTTCATATTCATAATGATTAATGATAAAATAAGATGGCGTTTAAGAGACGAGTCTTGATTTGAGCTCTCTCACGCATGTAAGCTATTCATGGTAATTAGTTACTGCTATTAATATTAATTAATGAAATAACGTTGTAACTGGCTTTAATTATCTTATTTTTATTTCCCTAGTTGCCGTTGCTATCAGAGGAGAGGAGGACGAGGCCAAAGCAAGGAAGTAGCATCTAGTGTTGCTTTGGTGTTTGTTTGTCCACTCTCGTCTTATTATTACAAACTCCAGTTTTGCAGGGTTCCGATTCTGTCATTTTCGCTGAGCCTGCACCGCCCCTTTAAAGAGGTTCGAGGCTTTTTGGTTCCTGTTTCTTTCCCTTCTTCTTTCTTTCGGTTAGATTTGCAGATTCTTATTTACTTTCCTCATCTGTACGTTTCTCATTTCTTATTTTTCATAAATACTGGTTCTTTCTACCTCTAGATCTGTCCTAGTTTGATTTGGTCTGGCCCAATCTTCTTTAGTTTTCGAAATGTGCACGTTCAGCGCAAATCAATTTGTGTTGTGGCGGGCCACTCGTCTCTTAACTTAAATTGATTAGTTCAATTCGTTTTTACCATACGCTTTATTTTCAAGCAAATTTCTCTTGTTTCTGATATCGAGCATATTCGCTTAGTTATTTATTTTCAAAGTTCTGCAGGTCGTGCAGAGGCTTAGTTGGTCTTTGAAGGAAAAAAAGTTCAGGATTTGTCTGAGATAATGGGTTATATTGGGGCTCATGGTGTGGCAGCTCTGCATAGATACAAATATAGTGGTGTAGATCATTCCTTCCTCGCTAAATATGTTCTCCAGCCGTTCTGGCGTCGCTTTGTTACCCTCTTCCCTTTATGGATGCCGTGAGTACTTCCATCTCTGCAAATAATGTTCTTTCTATGTTATGACTTACCTATTTTATAGTAATAAATATTTGTTCACTTTCAGTACACTATATCATGATATTGTGATCGTTAGTGAGCTGGTGAGCCCCGCCCCCCCCAAAAACAACAACACACACACACAAAAATTACTACCACCAGAAACCCACCCACACAAAACCCCCTAAAAGCTCTTCTATTGAATATCTTGTAATTGCATAATATAAATTGCAGGCTCTTATTGTTGTCAGTGTCATTAAACATGCATTCTAGAATTGAACATCAGTATATCTTCACCCTTATTCAATTCATTAATTTAGGGTCCCCATGGTTTCAGGAAGGTTGTTTTTTTTTTTTAGATATTTCTGTAATAATTTTTTTTTATCTTTCTTTTGTTACTTTTTTTAAGTTGGGAGTACTATGATTATTTTTCACCCTCAAAATCACCTTTTTTTTATTATATTCCATTCTTGTTCCAAATAGATCCTTAGGATCCAGGTGCATAAAATTTAGGTATTAGCATTGGTTCAGTTTCTGTTCTTAAAAGTTCTTTTTGGACTTCAATCAGCTATAATTACAGTTCGAGTAGTTCATACTGAGAAAAGACTGACAGATATTTGTACTTTGAAAGGGTTGTTATTGAACTTTTTTCCTGAAATAACCATTCTCCAGTTGTTTAAGATAAATAATGACAATAGTACATTTGTTGGGGGCTAAAATGCTTGCAACTTACCGAAATTCCACTCCCTCATTTAGTTAGAGACATGTTTAATCTGTTATGAGTTTGATTGTAAACATAGACAATACAAACATCTAAAGACAATATTTTTATATACGCTTTGGCTATAGCTTTGGATTACACTAACTCCTACTCTTTCTTGCATTTACCCCCATCTGTTGGCATATTGATATTCTGGGGTCTGCAGTCCAAATATGGTATGTCTTTGCGCATTCTCATTGTAGCATTTCTTCATAGTTGTTTCTTTTGACATCATGAACTAATCCTTGGCACTGATAATTCATTTATTGTTGGTTACAGATAACTCTAACTGGGTTCATGTTTTTACTAGTGTCTGCACTGCTTGGCTATGTAAGTGGGACCTGAGCTAACAGTTTTCCTACTTCATAATGCTGCCACCTATAGTAGTGATAAATTTTGCACTTGTTTCACTTTTCTTTTTCTCTTTTTGTGAAGTAATATTATGAAAATATCATTTATATGTAGTCTTGATATGGTGGCTTGTTAATTTCATGCTTTTTGGATGCCTTCATAGAACCTTTCATTGTTGGATTAGTTCAAAGTTCAATTTTACCTTTGATATGCTCGTGGAAGGAAATTTGAATTCTGTGTATTGCTTTGTTGAAAATTAGAACTGTGAATCATCAACCATGCTAGTTTTTTCTTATTAACTTTTGATGCAGATATACTCACCTCAATTGGACTCACCTCCACCAAGATGGGTTCATTTTGCTCATGGACTACTTCTGTTTTTATATCAGGTCAGCTTAGGTCATGATATTGCTCATATAGCAGTATCGCATGCTACATTCTTGTTTTTTCCTGCTCTGTTGACCTTAGCCTAATAAAACTTGGTTGCTTTTCTTAATCCATTGCCTTGATCTCATTTCTTATATTTGTTACCCGCTTTTGTGAATATCTGATGTGCTGTTTTCATATGCTTATTGGAGTTTAATGAAACCTTAAGGTTTTAATTATTGATGGCTTTGAGAGTGTGTGTGGGAGGTATATATTAGAATATTTTGCTTTTGAAGAATATTTGGACTTGATATCCTGTTTCTTATTATAGAAGCATTTACTGAACAGAATCTGTATTTTAAAACTGGATTTTTAGTGATTTTTTATTTGTTATTATAATTCTTGGGCTAGTTTTATTTAAACATTCTATTGAGCCATCTACCCCACTCTGTCAAATTTATGCATTACTTTAAGAGGTTCATGTATGACTGAAATTTATTTAATGGTAGCTGAGTTTCCTAATTTTTTTCCTACCATATTATGTTGTTGAATTTTTCTTAAATTTATGCTAGACATTTGATGCTGTGGACGGGAAGCAAGCTAGAAGGACAAATTCTTCAAGCCCATTAGGGGAGCTGTTTGACCATGGTGAATTTGCATCACAATATGTTTTTACAATTGTTTATTTTTATCCATGCAATTTGATAGTGATGAATATATATTGTACGATGTTGCAGGATGTGATGCGCTTGCTTGTACAGTATGTCTGCAGTTTTGGTTGTTATCTATAACCCTTTAACCTTAAAAAAAATAATGAAGACAATAAATTTGTATCAGTTTGAATCATTGGCTTTCGGGAGCACTGCGATGTGTGGAAGAAGTACTTTTTGGTTCTGGTTAATATCCGCAGTTCCATTTTACAGTGCAACATGGGAGCAGTAAGTTATCATGTTTACTGTTATTCTCAAGATAACATGTTACATAGTTTTTTTTTTCTCTGTTGTTTTTTGATAGGAAAGTCCATTAATCTTTATTGAATGCCTTGTGGTTTACTTGTTAAACTTTGTTTTGACTACCCTTCTGCCAGAACAAGGTGCTTCTGGCTTAGTTGGAATACTCAATGTAGGTTTTGAAAAATATTAATCATATGCCAAAAGTCCTGTTTATACTGATATTATTAAATCGATGCTTTCTTTAGTATATGTCTTCCTTTGTAAAATCATACTTTTTTTAGTTTTTTTAATGATGGTATATAATTGCTTTTTATTTATTCTTCTCAATTTTCCGTTCCATATGTATATTTTCACACTAGCATTATTGATTTTCTTTGGAATGTTTGAATGCAGCTACTTCACAAACACACTAATACTGCCAGTTGTCAATGGGCCTACAGAGGGTCTTATGCTTATTTATGTCTGTCACTTTTTTACTGCTGCTGTAGGTATGCTGTTTCTCCAGTTCTATTCTTAATTTTCCAGTTTGTGATATTCAATTTGATTTTTCATCTATGCTGCCCTTGATCAACTATTATTTTACTATTCCGATCTTCAGGTGCTGAGTGGTGGGTTCAGCAATTTGGAAAGTCCATGCCGTTTCTAAACTGGGTGCCACTTATTTCTGGTAAGACTGTCCTTCATTATATGATACTGGTCAGTTTTGAGACCTAAGAGTTTTGATTTGAGCTCTTTTTTTTGGACTGAAATTTGAGCTTTATTCTTTAAGTGTATGATTACTTCTGTCTGTACTAAGTTTTATCTATAATTTTTTTTCCCTTCGAATAATAACTAAATTATTACTTGTGTCTGTACAGTATCTTGGGGAATTTCCTTCAGACCTGTTTCATTTTTTACTACGTCTATATGATCTTTCAAAGACTTGTTAAACCATAAGTTTTGGATGGTAGGAAAAAACTGACGAATGATTTGACTTATATGTCTAACGTGCCATCACATATATTTGCCTTTTGGGCTTTAAACCATTTACATGTCTAAGATGTCATTATTTTCATCTAGCTCTTTTAATTTTGCAATTGCATGTTCACTGGCGAACTTAAAAGTCATTACTACATAACGTTATAATTAAGCATTGTGGGCCTGATAATGAACTTTGTGTGTAACCGGGGCATCCTATTAGGCCTTCATTTAGATTTTTATGAAATGATTTGAATATTGCATGTCTAGATAATGATGTCTTGTTTTGTATTTCCTGAGAAAGGAATTTTCCTGCTATTTGTTCGATGTGCTTCAAAATTAACTTGTTGAATACCCATTCCCTCGCTCTCAAAGAAGCTAATAATAGAATAACAGTGTGCATATAATCTAATGATTCTGTAAATTCTTTCGTGAATTTATGAGTTTGATTCTTTTGGATTTCAGGAATTCCTACATACAGAGCTGTATTGTTTATTATGATAGCTTTTGGTGTTATACCGACAGTCACATTCAAGTACGTATATCTGAAAATATTAATGTACAAGCTTTTCAGTATTGGCGCTAGTTTAGAAGTTCAATTTTCTGATACAAATTACAAAAGTAGCTTCTAGTCAAATAGTAAATTTGGCAAAAATGTTGAGGCAGATCATTTTGTACCATATACTTCGTGAGATGGTAGTAGAATGAAATTATTAAGCAAGGTAGATGGTAGATGACATTAGATCATTTTGTACCATATACTTCGTGAGATGGTAGTAGAATGAAATTATTAAGCAAGGTAGATGGTAGATGGATGACATTAGATTTTCTATCAGGTTCTTATGGATAGCAGGAAAAATCTTTCCGTGTGTGATTATAAACAACGATTCTCTTGTTATGTGTTCAAAATGATTCTACCAACCCACAAAAATACAAAATGATTCTTTTGGCTTTTGTATACACTACCCCTCACTAATTATGTGACATACTTATCATGTCAATCTTTTGGTTTTGTGCAGTGTTTGTAATGTTTACAAGGTAGTTAAGTCAAGGAATGGAAGCATGCCACTTGCCCTGGCCATGGTAAAACCTTTTGTCATGGATATTTGCCAAAATTCTAGTTTCCTTGTTGACATGTTTTATGTTTGTGCAGCTTTGCCCATTCGCTGTCCTCTTGGGAGGAGTTTTACTGTGGTATAGTTTAAGTCATGCTCTTCCTTTTTTCTCCTTGGTTCCCTTTATTTTCTCAATAGTCCATATTTTTTTTCTCTTGTATATATAAACACAGTTGATTGCATTTTGTGGTCAGGCAATATTTATCACCATCTGACATCCTTGGAAACTACCCACATTTGGTTATTATAGGAACAGGACTTGCTTTTGGGTTTCTGGTGGTAAGATATCTGTGTTTCTCGATTAAATTCTAATTGCTTAAGAATTTCACAATGATTTTTTGTTGCATTATTGTCTCTTGTGTTGTACTTTATAATATTTTAGCTGGTTACATGCCACAAAATTATATATAAATAATCATCAGCTGTTTGGAGGATGAACTGATGTATATTACTTTAAAGTACTTAAAAAGGAGCAACTCAACGAATTCACACTAACTATTGCACGGTGGTGTACAATGAGAAGGCCAGTGATCAGTTCCCATTTAATAAATAATTTAACTTTTCAGAATTCAGATTTTAATCTGTACAGAGTTCATTTTTCTTTCATTCTGTTTCTGTATACTCTTCTTGGTCTTTTAGACACCCAAATAGATATTTTGACATTGGCTAAAAAATTTTTTCTGTAGGATATGATGTTTCTTGTCAATTTTCATTTATTTTTCTATATAACTTCTGACTTCATTTCTGATGTATAATTTGTAATTAACACACGTAAGGTAACTAAGGTAGTTGTAAGGGAGTCGTTAGAAGGCTTAGTAGTTGGAAGCCTATATAAGGAAGATGACCTGTAATTAAAAGCTGTCTCTGAGTAATATTCAGCCAACTCTGTGTTTAACACCCCCCACAAAAAAAAAAAAAAACAACGCCTCTGCCTCTTTCTCTATCCGACTATGCATCATGCTCTTGTAACTGTTGTGGTTGATTGGTAATTCTTGGGCAGACTGTCTGCCACTCTGGACATTCTAATTCTTCACTCCAATGTTCACTGAAGTAAAGCTTAATTTTGCAGGGAAGGATGATTTTGTCCCACTTATGTGATGAACCCAAGGGCTTGAAAACTGGAATGTGCATGGTAAAGGCATTCTGATTTTTTTTTTTTTATCTGTTGACTTTTCCACATTGGATATTGTCTTATAATACAACTAGTGACTATATAGGATGATCATGTGCGCGGGCGCTTCTTGTGGCATTCTTTGTAGATGTTTTAATCACTTTAATTGATTTTCTAATTTCTACCATATTTTCTTGCCACACCAATTTTAACTCTTACAATCATCATAGATATTGTATTTTGTTGTGTAATCACATTTTAACATTTTATCCGAACTACTACTATTTTTTAACTCTTGTTCCTTTGACACCCAACATTTACTATTACATAATATCATGGGTCTTACAACAGGATAATAGAACTTTTGGTCTTGGCATTTTGCGATCACTAATGAAATTTGCATTTTTCGATTTCAACCACCCAACTTAGACCTATGCATAACATCTCAATCAATTTTTTTGTGGTTTTATAAACTTGAAATTTGACACGTCTGGTATGGTCTATCCCCCAATTTTTATGACTAAATCATCTCTAACTTGCCTGCTGTGAAATTTGTAGTACATATATCCCATCTTACTCCTGCTTAAGTGAGAGCCCTTTGATTCCAAAGTTCATCTTCATAACTCAAGTTTAGAGTTAATAGCTTGTTTTGACTCCTCAATTTGAACCATGTCATCTACAAAGTGCATGCATTTTTGGAGATTTTCTCTTGTATGCATATGGTCAATCACAACTTTCGAAACCAGAATAATGAAGCAAGGATTCAAGAATGTTTCGTACAATGGACTTATTATTGTTGGGAGGTCCTTTGTCTCATCTCTAGGAGTTCTTGTAATTGTCGTTGCTCACTCATGCATATCCCTTATAGCTTGAATATATGCAACAGTAACGCGTTTTCTGGGGCTTTCCATAGTACTTCTTTTTATATTCAATTATAAGCATTTTTCAGGTCAATAAAAACCCTATATAGGCATTTTTCTGTTATATCTCAAATATACTCACCTTAAACACTTATCTTTTGGACTATATATATAAAATCTTCTCACATTTTACTAATTTTGCTTTTCACACTCTTAGTAAAGAATCTTGTTCCTTAGATGTGACTCGCTGTCACAACACTGTTTGCACTGAGATAATTGACTCAAGGGTTTGTTTCCATTGTACAGTCCCTACTGTATCTCCCATTCGCTATTGCTAATGCACTCACATCAAGGCTGAATGATGGGTATGTCTTATTGCGTGTTCAGCTGATAGATGTGCTTTATGTTATTTGCGTGTTGTGTTGTTTTATCACCTCACACAAGTTCATGAAAAATATGTGGCAGGGTTCCTTTGGTGGATGAGAGACTGGTTCTTCTTGGTTATTGTGCATTTACAGGTACAGTTAACACAATTTTTTTTTTTTTCGGGTAGGCATAATAAACAAAGAAGTAGAAAGGACCAGAAGATTTTTTGGCAAAAAACAAGCAAGGATAGGTCAGAGGATTAGATATGCCTAATTTCTTAGAAGTAAACAAAGAAAGCATGTCATACCCAGTGAAAATACATAAATATAAATAAAAACTAATGCTCCAAAATGGCTCATAGCTGAGCACTGCAAAGAGGACGAATGCCTCTTTTTAATGTCTGCGGTAAGATCACAATATCACCAAGAAATCGCCAAGTATAACATGATTTTGTATAAACCTTCCCATTTTTAGTCTTCCAAAGACCTTGGAATGACAATAGAGAGATCTCTAGAGTCTGAAATGATCCAACAATCACAAAACATATTGAAGAGTCAGCATCACAGACTTGTAGCATAGAACAGCATATTCTGTTATGCTACTTTTTGCTAATTACTTTTCTCAAGTCAGAACCAATTTATAATTCATACGTCTGGTCTGCCTGGGAAGTAACGCTACTTATACCACTGAGAAAAGAAAAATAAATCAACTTACTGTTAAATTTTGGAAGTCCCCACCTAGTGGATAAGGCTTGTTAAATTTTGTAGGGCTTAGTTTTGGTTGATATTTCAGTTGGATTATCTAGGAAATTAATTGACGTTGCTCTCTGCTTGCCTGATGTGTGTTTCTCTTAACAGTGACACTTTACTTGCACTTCGCGACGTCTGTCATTCATGAGATTACTGCCGCCTTGGGAATATATTGTTTCAGGTAAATTATCTAGTGCTAGATTGATGTGCTATTTGTAAATTTTGGCACTTGTTTCTCCCTGGACCTTGTCCTTACTTCATCACCTCTTTTGTTATCATTATTTTTGTGTTGCTCCCTCCTGTCCTTAATATAAGACCTGTTTAACTAATTTGATTAGATTAAGTTAGTCAATTTAATTAATATGAAATGTATTTCTTAAAAAACCCTAATCATTTTCCTTAATTCCCTCAATCTCTCCCTTAATTATTATTGAGTGTTGATTGGGCAAATTAGGAGAAGATTGACAAATATAAAAAATAGGCCTTACTTTTTTTTTTTTAAATGAATGGAAAGGGGATTAGTTAACTAGGCAACTATAAATTAGACAGAAACTAACTATCATGGAGGGAATAGATAGGGAACTAATATCTGCTCTCTAATTATGCCTTATATTAAGGATCAAATGAGTATTACATTAAACTAAGTGGTTCTTGGTGGTTAAATGTAATTTTTCTAACTATTATGGACTATGGGCTTTTGATACTTACCATCTGACCTTTTGCTTGATTCCAGGATAACAAGGAAAGAAGCTTAAATTTGGCAATGTTTTGGTTTAGGTATGTCCTTGAGGATATATCTTTTACTGTCTGAACTAATCTGTCTTTTTCTACAATACGGATTTCTCTCTCTCACTGTTTTATTCGTTTTTTTTTTGTTGGTTGAACATATTATTTATTGCCTTTTTGTGTTACAGTTACTTCAGCTGGAAATTTATCAGAAAAATGCGGGCAACACTTCAGTTTATATAGAAATTTGTATCAATTTTGACCAATCATTATTTATGATGATCTCTGTAATGGTAATTATACATTGATGAGATGAGCTAGGGGATCCATTTGTGCAAAAAAACTACTTTGACTTGATTGCAAATGGGGAAAAGAATATTACTTCTCCTATGCAAGGATTGTTTAACTAATTTGATCAGATTAAGAAAGGTAATTGAGTTAGTCAATTATTTTTTTTTTTTGTAAAATGAATATTTTATGGATTGAAAACAATATTTTAGGGTCATGAGATGTTAGTTTATGATTATACAAAAGTGCTTAAAAATTGTTGATGAAAAAGTAGATTTTTTTTTGGGTAGCAATAATGAGTTTTTTTTGAATCTTTGGACTTGATGACGGATAATTTATTATCAGTTCTTGATGATTTTCTTTATGTTGTAAGCTTTCATCTATTCATGCTTGGCAGTAAATTAAAGGGGAAATTATGGAAACGTCCCCATTGATTTCTTTTTTAACTGGGAAGGACTCAAGTGTTCCCCTTTCGTTCTTTTTGTTTTTTTGTACTGGGAAGGATTTAAGTCATAATTTTCAGTCTTTCTCAGCAATAAAATTTTGAACGGGGATTTTAGAGATTGCCCATTAATAAGATTTTCATGCCCGTGGGATTTGAACTCAATTTTGTGGTTATATACCAACTAACCCAACTTTTGCAACCTTTTGAGTTCTATTTAACATCTCGTGTTATGTAGTACTGAAAGAGCATATTCTTATATTTTTATTTAAAAGGTACTTTTATCTTGTTTTATTGGGACCAAGATAAATTCTAAATATAATCAAAGTTTTCCTAAATTTTTATAATGCTAATGGATACTATATTAAGGACCGGATGTAATCATTTTTAAAATTTATCTTCATTCAATTTTTTTTTTATTTTCCCTCCAGGTACCCTTCCTTTTATTAGTATCAACACCACAACCCTCCACGTGGTGATTAGGTAAAGAAGAGATTGTGAATCTAGCCACTTCTTTATCTCCAAGAAATAACTCGAACTACCCCTCAAATTAATGGCAACAACAAAATTCATGTGTAGATAATTTATTATGATCTTAGAAGTTTTTTAATCTCCAACTAACAAAGGAATTTTACATCTCGTGGGTCTTAAATTTCAGGATACCAATATGGAAATACAAGCTCAAAATTGGTACACAAAACACATTAGGTTTGAAATTTTTTTTAAAATTCACTCTTTATGCAATATGTTTACACATTAATTGAATATAACAAGTTTAACGACTTGGATAAGTAAAATTTCAATAAAAAGGATAAAATAACTTCAGTTTTAACTTTATCAACTTCAATTTCAATTTTAGAAATAAAGTGTCATAACACAATATTTGACCATAAAATGACACTTTAAAATTCAACACAAGAAGAGTCTCTCAAGGTTCCTTAGGCACTCATTAAAGCTCTCCCTAAAACAGTGAAATCATCTATGAACACCTCCATAGAGTTGACTAGGAAATCACTAAAACTAGACATCATGGCTCTCTAAAATGTAGCAAGAGTATTATACAACCCAAAGGGCATGCGTCTATAATCAAGTGTCAAAGGGACAAGTGAGAGTAGTCTTCTCTTAGTCCTCTAGTAACCAAGAAGTTAAAGAACTAACAAAGTACACACATACCTCAAAATTGAATAAACATATTAATTAGGAAAAATAAACATATTATAAGTGGTATCAGATTCAGAGGTAGGCTCATGTTGAAGTATCAACCATGGTATTTGAAATCATCTGATATACGATCCAAATCACATGAATAGTAGAAAAATTACATATGTGAGGTTCAGATTGTGGGTGTTGTTCATTTTTGACTGAGAATTGTGACTGGATTGTGCGATTCACTCCAAAATTGCATAAATTGCAAGTCTGCCGCGATGCTTGCAATTCTGCAAAAGCTTAGCACACTAGTTTGCAGAACTAGGTCGTGTATTAGATCTTCCACGACCCATCTTTTTTTTTTTAAAGAAAAAAAATTGTTTCCCATCAGATTCAGAGATCGTGCTCCCTTATTGCCTTATTTTTGGGTCAACACTCAACTATGGTTGTAGATAATATGCAATCAAATCTTTTTTTTTTTTTTTTCCATTTTTTGGTTTTTCCTACTATCTTTTTAATATCAATATGATATAATATCAAAATATATTCCTTTATATATCTCATATATTCTTTAAAAACATATATTCCCTTATTCCCTCTCACTTGTATTTTCCGATCAATTTAGGACAAAAAATCCCAATAAAATATAATCCCTTATATCTCTCACTTATAATCAATCACAAAAAAAAAAAATTCTAATCAAAAATTAAAAATTATATTATATTTATATTTTATTTCATACTTATCCTAATCAAATATATAAAAAAATTATTTTTTAAAAAATACCATTTTATTTCTATTTTGTTTCTTACTTATCCCAATCAAATATAAAAAACGTTTATTAAAAAATCAAATATTATAAAAGATTGTACTTTATTTCTATCTTGCTTCTTACTTATCTTAATCAAATATTAAAAAATGTTTATTAACAAAATAACATATCAAAAACTAGATTTTATCTTTATTTTGTTTCTTACTTTGTAAGTTTTGTACCCTAGAAAATGCTTTATGTGTAATTTTACCATAGACCTTAGTCCTCACTCCTCATTGCAATACTGCATAGTGCACACATATTGGAATTCGCTAGTTCTTTGCAATCCTCCTAATTCCCCCTAATCTTATTATTCTACCTCATTTAGTTCATCCCATCTATTCTATAATCTAATAATCTATACTTTTATGTTATTTTGGAGGGGGCAATGACTTATAAGAAACAAAAGAAGGATATTGATATTACATGGAATCATTGTGTAAGTGTTGCTTCTAATAGATATAAGGTTCAATGCAAACATTGTAAACATATATGTTGGGGCGGTGTAACTAGGATGAAACATCATTTGGTTGGACTAGAGAGAATGTGGCTCCTTGTACAATTGTTCCAAATGAAGTTAGGGAGTTGTTTTTTCAATTGCTAGATTTTTTTTTTAAAAAAAAACAAAGATGCCAATAGTCCTTACATTTTTCAAGAGGGAGCTACCTAGGATGGTAATGCAAACAAGGGTACAATAGATTCATTTGTTGCTAAGAGTAAGGAAGGAACATCAAAATCAAGCAAACAAAAAACAATGAATGAGATGCTAAAGAATAGAGAGTTAGTAATGCATGATATTTGTTAATGCATATATGGTAATGCTTTACCATCTCATTTGGTGAGAAGTCCATTGATCTGTTGGTGAATATGGTCGGGTTTTGAAACCTCCTACTTATCATGAGGTGAGAGTTTCTTACTTAAAGAAAGCCATTGATAAAATTAAGAAAAGTTTAGAGAAGTATAGGAGTGAATGTGTAACACCATACTTTAAGGACAACTAATAAAAGTATTTTATAAATTCTAAACCACAAATGTCCCATTCAGTAACACAAGAAACTAAACTTTTACTTTTTGTTGAAACTTTGAATATCTTTATTTAGAAAGCATAGTTTTTAATCTAAGAATTTGAAATTCTGTAACTGTTATCATAACATCATGATACCCTTTTAAATTATAAGATCTTTCATGATAACCTTATAGTTGTATACTCAAAAGGGCTTAACTATTCATTATTTTCAAAATTATAATATATAGATAATTGGAATGTAAATATCTTAGGGCACACTTCATGCATTTGCGCAAGCTTCTAAATAAATTATAACTACCACTGTCAATTGTATATAAACAAATATTTGTTATCACTGTAGATGACACTTACCTTTGGGTTATCGTAGTCAAAGCTTTCCTCCTTATGGAGAATATTTACATATGACAAAATATTTATAAACATATTTATACTTATATATATATGATATTAAAGATAACATCACTAAACAAATAGTCGACACTTAAGCAGAATAATTATCTAAAACTTCATTCGCTTCAACCTTCTATAGGCTCACCAACCACATCGCCCTAGCCCATAAAAGTACATGGCCTTGCTGTATGTCAAGGAAGAAAGGGGTGACAAAATTCTTTATGTTTATGAGGTGCACAAACTCTCCACAAAATTTCATGGTCAGAAGAGACCATTTGCCTTGTTTTTACCTCACATAAACTTAACACTCTAATTTCTAAAATCCTATTTCTAGTAAAGGAGGACAACTCCCTTTTTATTTTCCATTATCAAGCTATTAGCCATTTAAGACAGTGACCATGAATCATTTTAACCTCTCCAACTATAATATAGTCATCACAACAACTTAGAAAAATGCAGCTCAAGAACGTTGGTTTAATAATCTTTAATCACATCTTAATTATAAATGACTCATCAAGAAACATAATACCTACTTCTTTATCTAACATTTCAGCACTCTAGGTATAAAGAAGAGTGGAAAATGTCTTCATGCTCACTAATAGAAATTTAAACCTATAAATATTTCTTTAAATGTATACCTTCACAAATCAGCCTATATCTCCCTTAAAACTTCTTATATGCTTCCGTTGAGCACCCCTTTTAGTTGTATTGTGAAAGCCAGTATTGTACACTCGTTAGAGCATAGGATTTTGATTCCAAACTCATCTCTTCAACTATATTCAGCATACAGTAGAGCATATGTATATACAAATATGTGTTTTATGTTCTTTGTTTCGCTCTCATCTATAATCAACACCATTCTAAAGAGAAAAGGGAGACCATTAGTTAGTAGACTCAAATCATATCAAATCAAATACATGCAAGAGTAATTTACTACAATTTAGCCTCACAAAGCTCCAAGACCTATCCTTGCTTAATCGCTTATCCCCTTCCTTTAGCTTCAATTTCCATTACTCCTTTAATTCCCAAACTGCAACAATTGAAGACATTGGAAATGGAAGAGGGTTTAGGTGACTTACCATAATCCAAAATCAAGGTTGCATGTGAAATCAAGCTCTCCTTCCTCACGCTTCTTCTCTAAAGTCCTTTGGCCCCTCACATCTTTCTATCTTCCTCTCTTCTTTGGTTTCTGTCGATAATTGAAGAGAAGAGGTAGAGCAAATAGGTTTAACATACTCATTTCACCATTTAGCCCTTTAGTATAACTCTTTCTTAAATTAGTCATTGGTTTAATACACTGAGTCCATCAACTAATTACTAGAGATCAATCCTTAATGCTTTCAAAGGATTTTATTCTATAATTAACTTCTTACTAATTTTTTGGTAAATAGTCATGCGAACATTTTTCCTAAAATATGTGAACATAAGTAGTGTGATTAAATATGCTAATCAAATGTTTGAATTATTAGACAACATGGTTGAGGAAATTGGGGAGGATAATGTAGTACAAGTTGTGACATATGTTGCCTCAAATCTTGTGGCAGCAGGGAGGATGTTGGAAGATAAGAGAAAAAAATTATTTTGGTCCCTTTATACAACACATTGCCTTGACTTAATCCTTAAAGACATTGGGAAGCTTCCGGTGTTTCATGACACCATTGCAAATGCAAAGAAAATAACAACGTTAATCTATAGGCATACATGAGTTCTAAACTTGTATAAAAAGCATTCCAAGGGAAGGGAATTAGCTAGACTGGCAGTCACAAATTTGCAATAGCTTACCTTACATTAAGTTGCATATTGAAGCAAAAGAATGTTGTTCGAACCATGTTTGCCTCAAATGATTGGACTTCTAGTCCTCATGCTAGTAAAAGTAAAGGTAAGCAAGTAGAGGAAGTGGTTTTTAGTGATGCTAGATTTTGGAAGTCAATCATATATTGCTTGAGGTGCATAGTTCCACTTAGAAAAGTTTTTAGGCTAGTAGATGGTGATTCTAAACTTGCCATACATATATTTATGAAGCAATAGACAGAACCAAAGAAGAAATTGCTAACAATTTGCAAAATCACAACTCAAGGTGTAATAAGGTGTGGGAGATCATTGATATTCGTTGGGAACGACAACTACATAGTCATCTCTATGTAGCTGTGCACTATCTCAATCCTAAGTAAGTTTTATAAGCTTTGAATATTTATTGTTTAAATACATGTTTGAAAAATAAAACTGATCTTTTTTAATGTTTAATCACTTTTATTAGGTTTCATTATAGAAAAAAGTTTAATGCGAACTCCGAAGTAATGTATGGTTTATATGAAACTATTGAAAGAATGGTTCCAGATAGAAAGACAAGATGTTAAATTAATAAACAACTTGAAGCATTCAAGGCTGCTAGGGGGTTTTTTGAAAAGAGAATGACAATACTTACAAGAGACAAAAAGTATCCCAGTAGAATTATGCCTTTATCTAATATTTTTCAAACTTTAATTTTTAATCCTAAATAAATTCAAGTTTTGGAGAGCATTTTTAAAAATATCATTTAATTTATTTTGGTAGCTCTTTGGTGGGAAAGTTACAGAGGAGAAGGTAAGAATTTACAAAACTTAGCCATAAGAATTTTGAATCTCACGTGTAGCGCTAAAGGATGTGAGAGAAATTAGAGCACCTTTGGTCAAGTGCACAAAGAAATCGCTTAGAGCAACAAAGGTTAAATGCACTCGTGTTTGTCAAATATAACCTTCAACTTGAAATGAGTCAAAACAAAAGAGAGGAGAAGGGAGAGACTCACAATCCAATATGTTTATCAAACATTGAATATGATGATGAGTGGATTACTGAAATAGAAAATCTTTGCTTGCCAATTGATGAGTCATGGATGGACAATTATGAAAGTTTCACTCATGAAGAAGGAGTTCCAAACAATAAAAGGAAAAGAGGTATATTATTTTATTAAAACTAAGTCAGGTTGATTATTGTTTAGAATTTAAATATATACCATTATGCTTATTAAGTCCTTTTTCTAGGTCCAAGAAACTTGAATGCTAAAGCCAATAACAAAGGGAAATCTATAATAGAACAAGAGAATGAGAATGAAGAGAATGTTGCAGATGATGAAGATGAGGAGCTAGAAGAAGAAGAAGAAGCAATATTGATATTGTTAATGGGAGATGATGATGATTTGAATGACATTGATTTGGGAGATAAATAATGATGAGTGATGAATGATAAGTTTAGTCTTTTTAAATTAGAGTTTGGAAGTGTGATAGCGACTTTACTAATTTCAATTTATCTTTAAGACTATTTGTCATTTTCATGTATGCACTTTTCCTTTTAAAATGTTATCTTTACGAATTATGAAATAATATTTGTCTTTAACATGCCAAATTGCTAATATCTACAAACTTTTAACATTAACTTCTAATATTTTTTTATATGAAAATTATATTTATGTCATCCATACTAATTGATAATGAATCTTACCATTTACGATATGGTTCAATTTATGATTCCAAAAATAGGCTTTCCGATTCAAGATTTGAATCTCGATTTGATAACCTTGGTATCGACTTGATCTTGGATCTAATACTACCAAACTAGCCTCGAAGGAGCGCTGATATCATATATCTTATCTCTAATAGTGAGTGGGTAAGCCCTCTACAGGTAGTTCCAAAGAAAAGTGGAATCACAGTGATAAAGAATGATGCGAGAGAGTTGATCCCAACTAGGATACAAAATTCTTGGAGAATGTGTCTAGATTTTAGAAAGTTGAATGAAGCAACTAGAAAATATTACTTTCCCCTCCCCTTTATTGACCAAATGTTAGAACACTTAGCAGGGAGAACCCGCTATTATTTCCTAGACAGTTACTCATGTTATTTCCAAATTCCACTAGCACCTGAAGAGCAAAATAATACAACCTTTACATGCTCTTTTGGCACATTTACATATAGACGGATGGCATTCGGCTTGTGCAATGCACCTGTTACTTTTCAAAGGGTAATGATGTCTATATTCAATGAATTCTTAGGTCAGTCAATGGAAGTTTTCGTAGATGATTTTATTGTGTCTGGAAATACATTTGAGGAGTGTCTAGGAAATTTGGATAAAGTGTTCACTAGATGTGTTGAGAAAGGACTAGTTTTTAATTTCAAAAAGTGCCACTTTATGGTGGGCCATGATGTAGTCCTGGGGCATTAAAGCTAAGATAAATGTGATTTCTTCTCTTTCTTATCCTATCAATGTGAGAGAGTTGCAGTTTTTCTTAGGACATTGTGGGTTTTATAGACAATTTGCTAGGGATTTTAGTAAAATTGCCTCACCGCTCTCTAATTTGCTTAAAAAGGAAGTTGGCTTTACTTTTGACGATAACTGCAAACAAGCATTTGTCTATTTGAAGAATATCTTGATTTCTCTTCCTGTCATGTGTGCTCCTGATTGGGATTTGGGCTTTGAACTTGCTTGTGATTCTTCTAATAGTGTTGCGGGTGCAATGTTGGTTCAAAAAAATGATAAGGTTACTAGAGTTGTTGCTTACTCACCTAAGACATTGGGTAAAACTCAAATGAATTACTTTACCACTACGAGAGAATTATTCGCCATTGTCTTTGCATTAGACAAATTTAGGGCTTATTTTTTGTATTATTTTGTGAATAAAATTGTAAGGAAAATTTTGGATGGCGGATTCTATTGGCCGTCACTTTTTAAGGATGCCTATGCCTTTTTTCAGTCATGTGATATGTGCTAGAGGTTTGGAAGTCATAGTAAGAGACATGAGATGCCTCAAGTCCCCATTGTGTTTTGTGAAGTGTTTGGTGTAACATCCTGATATCTTTTGAACCCTAGATGAGGTATTCAATATGAACCAAGGGCCTTAATATGTAGAGGGCTGAGAGAGCTCACAATAATTAAAATGAAATCTGGGAAAGGACCTATGTGTAAAGAAGAAAAATTTCGTAAAGTTTCAAGTCAAAATGCAATCAGATCCAAAAGCCCCAAAAATTTCCATAAAATCCCAGTAAACATTACAGGATATTTAGAATAGTACAAAACAATCAAAATGATTTTTGAAAGTCCGAGGAGTTTTTATTGAATTTTTTATATTTTTTAAAATTTTTTGCCGGACTGGGTTTTTTTATCATAAATTAATTATATTAAATATTTAAGGATCTCAATGTTTTAGATTGGGATTATGGAAAATTAATATATTATTTTAGATCATTTATAAAATAATTTGGAGGTCAAGAAGAAGTCCAAATATATCAACAAAAATTGCTGAAATCGGCTAATCACCAATATGATATGTTATCTGTGAACCATATTATGACGTTTATAACGCATGTATGTTGCAATGGAAAGAGAAATGTTCCCCTGATTTCCCCAGTCTTCAGTCATAACTAATGATTCAAAGGCCACAATTAAGTAAGATAAAGATATAAAATTAAAGTGTTACATTTGTTGTGTGGGGGATTGATTTCATGGGGCCTTTCCTATCCTCTTATGGCTACACATACATTATTTTAGCTTGTCACTATGTTTCTAGGTGGATAGAGGCCATACCTACCAAGAAAGATGATGAGCGAACGGTGATGAAGTTTCTCAAATCTAACATCTTCACTAGATTTGACATTCTAAGTGATAGAGGTACCCACTTTTGTAATAGTCTCATTGACAAGCTTTTTGCTAGGTTTGGTGACTCATAAGGTTGCTACATCTTATCACCCACCAACAAATAGGCATATAAAACTGACCGAAACATAACTCTATACCATTAGATCTCTTACTCTAATTCTACCAAACCACTTGATACCACCACCATCATGCCTTTTCTAGTGAGTTTGATATCACTATATAACATTCTTTCTAGTTGGTTGGTTGGTTACCACTTACAATATCCCAATAACACCGACCCAAGCCTACCTTTTATATCATCTATGACATCGTGGCTCACTACCGATTTTCACTCTTATATTGAACCCCACCACTCATTCACTTATCACACCCTTATAGATTGTGGTGTAGAATTGAATATTGATTTGTAGATGCTGGCTGGAATTAACATTTTGGTTTATATGAAATTCATATTTCTAGCAATTAGGTTGGCGTTGTCTCTTCATTTATGTATTTAATTTAAATATGCTGGTTTGGATTTATAAATATATATTTGCTAGTCATTATTAAATATATTATTATTCAATTCATAAAAAAAGTAGGGGAAGAAATGAATTCCATACCCCACCCTTTTTCAATAAAATAAAGTAAATATAAGTTTTGAAAAAGAATACAAGTTTTTGAAAGGATCTAAAATCAAGATTTATGGCTGTTACTACCTCTCACTCAGTAATTGAAGAATAAGCATTGCTTTTCCGAGTATGACATTAATCTTGTAGATATATAGTTCGCTGTAAAATTTGGTCACAGTAACAACATAAACTATCCCAACTCAAATATCAAAACCCTAAAAATATGAAGAGAAAAGAGAGAAATTACAATTACAAGTTTGAGAACAGCCCTAGGCCCAAAGATATGGCAAAATATCATAAAGCCCTCTCCAGCCAACTTGGCAGCTTCAGAGAAGACTTCATTCCAAGTCTAGCAAGGAATACAGAGTACAGCATGTGGAGCAAGAACATGAAACACCCACTATTGAGCAAAACCTTGAGAAAGAAGAAGCACATCTGAGCATTTTTCTTGACAAGAATGAAGCAAATAAATGGAATGACCCTTTCAAATAAGAGTAACTAAACATACCAAAATGCCAAAAAGGGTATAAATCACGTCCATTGAAGGAATAGTATTAACACCCGCAGCGGTGAGCACAAATGTTAGAGAAGCATGGATGTTAATGGTAATCTGCAAGCACCATTTCCACCACCAACAACAAAATACAGAGGAAAAGTGAATTTGTCAGTGGTTTTGGGATAAGATATGATATAAAATCTGAACAGAGTAGTCGCTTAATGGATTACCAAAGCTAGAATGTTTTCCCTTATCAAGAATGATGAAATCAAGACAAAACCCACAGCTCCCAGTGATCTTACCTGCAAAAATTATCAATATTTTGATACAAACACAAATGGAGGAGCCAACTAGTAAAGGCATTTGCTCAGAAGAGGTCTATTGATGCTCAAGGCAAAAGGTAACAAATAGTACAATCGTGCACAAGAAGATTGAGAGGTTCCAACTTGCTCCTGACCTGACAAGATCCACCAATTGAGAAAAAGAAAGCAGTTACGGTCTTACAGCATAGCATCTCTATCTTATTTCAACATTAAAAGAAAATAATCATTCACAATTCTAACTTTGAAGCAATTATTTTGAGCATCGCCTATCTAACCCAGCAGTATCAACAACGACTTCAGAAATCAATCATCATCCAAGGCAACATGTGAAAGCAAAAATAAATTGCTTGGATGGTCCAAAAACAAAGTCATTTGTAAGTTCTGCCAGTTTAGAATACTTTAATAGTTGCCTTTAATTTCCAATATAGGACATTTAATTTAATGCAGAAATCAAAGAACACCTATGCATGTTTAATTGCATCAGAGCACAAATATTAAGATTTGAGAAAGTTGACATTGTTAGGAAGCCAACAACAATAATTTATTTGGATAAGTTTCATTACACTATTAGCTCTGTACATGGAGAGGGGGAACATAGGAATTTTAACACCACATTGATATTGTTTGTATATGGCATACCTCCATAAAGAACCCATTGTGAAACCAACTATGCCGTGCTTAAGCTGCAATAAAGATATGTTCAGAAGTTAAGTACATCATCATAGGCAAATCCACAAAAGTATGCAACCTATAAATAACCAGCATAAAATATTTGAGCTAAAGGAACTAAAGCTTTTCATTTTCTGATAAAAAAAGTATTCAACATTGAATGAATAGAAGATTCACAGAAGCTATGAAAGCAAGCTTACGAAAAAGGTTAAGGCTTTCACTGGACCAGACAAGACCAACAAAAGCATAGTTGTTGCCACCTACAATGATAAGACCACTACAATAATAAAAATCTGATAATGCAATAACTCAAAAAGAATTGATGTACTACACTACTGCATTCTGGCAGGAATAACCAAAGTTTTTCTTCCAGCATCAACACCCCATCTCATTGACGAGATTACTATTGGCAATGAGAAGAAACAGCTAAAATAATTCTGCAATCAAAAGGAAACGCCAGTAAGAGATAAAAATATTTGTGAAACAAACATCTATAATGCAAATTCGAACTATTCTATCAGTATTAGACAAAAAGTATAGAAATTATCCAACTTCCCAAAAATGTGTATATAGTTTTATTTCCCATACATCGCCGACTAGACCTTGAAAGTGCCGAGAGGGTAAGTAAGAAATTGAATTAAACACTAAGTCGATATTTAAGTTAATTACTGATGAAAGACTATTTTCTGATACTACACATTAACAAACCTCGATGGCAAGAGAGTTGCTCAAGAAATAAACTAAACCAGTAAGCGCAGCAAACATGGAGCACTCAACCAATTGCAGTGTTTTCTTATATATAGGACCGTTTGGCGATAAGTCCTGGAGTTCTGTGGAAATTCCATCGATTTCATCTTCACCGCTGCGAATTTGGGTTCTAATTTCCGAAACCCTAAGAAGATGCGAGTTGCCTACAATAACAGAGAGTGACGAGAATGAAGGTGAATTTGAGAAAGATAGAGGTTTTACAATACGATGAGAATTAAGGCGATGGGTTGTAGAAGAAAGTGGAAGAGAAAGGAAGAGAGGTCGTAGAAGAGAAATGCGAAGTGGATTAGCTCTGGAAATGGAGAACGAATCGGAGATTTGAGAAGCTTTCAAGGGAATCATGGAGAT
>JBAGKO010000002.1:11200822-11212054 GCA_037177275.1 Acacia concinna | reverse complement strand
ATAAGGAATAAAATTTCTTTGCTCTGTTTAAAAATTGCACAAAATCCATATGTTAGAATTCATCCTAACATATTCATGCAATTTGTACAATTCATATCTTAGTCTACAGAAATCCAAATGACTTGGTTCCAAGTTTATTTTAAAGCTCTATGTGTCTAATAATCCCTCACAAAATTTCATAGTTATCCAAGGTTATTTGATCTTTTTTCGAATTGCTCTATTTTCGATGATCAGTGTTTGACTTCCAGACTTCAACCTTAACTTTCAAAAATCATATCTCAATCTACAAATCCAAATTACATAAAATAGGACTTGTTTTAAAGCTTGAAATGTCCTCTATCTTACTACAAATTTTGAGAGACAATAGACATCATTTACACTCTTAAATTCTTACACAAAACAGACAACCCCACTGAACCGAACATACCATTCTAAGTTGCAACTATTTATACATATACTCATACCTATATATTCTTAGCTTCCTAATTCAACATTTATTTTCAGAACCAAGATAAACTCATGCACTCCATAAAGTGCACCTAAACCCATACCCATATATATATTTCCATTATCCTTGGTTTCTTTTCCAAACAAGACTCGGTGCATGCATATATATACATCCCGATTTCTGCATTCATCATTAAAACTGAAGAAAAACATACATGCATGACCATCCATTGGTTGCTTTGATTCGAGAGATCAATACAGACTTAAGAGAAGGCGTATGCAAATCCCAAAATCAGCTTAAACCATGCATGCAGTTCTGGGTTCTTAATCTCTACATGCAATCTAATTCCCAACAAAATTATTGAAGATGAAAAGAATTGAAGCTCACCTTCTTTGATATTCTTCTTCTCTTCTTCGGTTCCAGTAGCAACATTGAATGTGAATGCAATCCTTCTCCTCTCTTTCCCTTTGGCCTCTCTCTCTTGGGAGTGAAATTGAAGACCACAACACTCTTTCCCTCTCAAGGTTTCTCTATCCCTCTCAGTCTCTCTTTGTTTCAACTATGGAGGAAGTAAAAGAATGAGGGATTGGAAGATGATGAATGCCGAAACACTCTCACTCTTTTCCTCTTCTCTCTATATCGGCTCACTCTTTCTCTCAACTTCATCTTCTCCAGTAGAGAAATTTTCCTATAGAAATAATGAAGTGTCTAGTTTATAAGAATAGAAGCCAAATGGCATGCATAAACCATCTATGATTCACTCCCTTAAACATGTGGAAGGAAGGGAAGAAAAGGATAGCTAAATAATGACATGTGTTGCATACATGGAGAAGAGGAAAGAGAAGTACAAATGGGTGTTTTAATGTATATAAGTGGGATGAAATATTACATTGAGCCTTCCAATTTTTTCCCAATTTCTATCTTGGTTCTTCTTTGTAAATTAAAATAATTCCATGTGTTTAAATCCCAAAATGATTATTGATCTTATATGTCCAATTTCTTCCTTAATTCCTCAAATGATTTCCGTATAAATTTTTCAAATCAAAATCAATTTCTAAATATTTTCCCTTAAAATAAACATAAAATCATAAAATAATGATTTTATCATATCTTAAAGAGTTTCCCAAAATTTTGGGATACTACAAAAGGGCATCACCAATATCAACTTGAACAACAACACCATGAAAATGAATTAAATGAGTAACCAAATAATCGGTGTGAACAGAAACTATACAATACTAAGACATACCAACTGGGAAGCAGGCATGACAAGAATTTTATCCTACATCTCGACTGCAGAGCAACCAACCAACTTTGAAAACTCATGATCAAACATGACAAGGTTACATGCAGCAGTGTCATCATGAGCTTCAACTTGTACCAGGAAGCTTGCATGTAATAGGATGCAAAGACCATTTGTGATAAGCCAAAAAAACATGATCATCAAATGAAATGGATTGAATATTACCGTGGTATAACAGAATTAACAATTGCAAAGCATTTGTCACAGAAAAATGATTCGCCTTCTGGCACAACTTTTTTGCCACATTTCTTACAGGACATAAAAGACTGGCCTCTATCAGTGTGAACATTTACTAAGTCAACTAGTACTACTGTAACAACATAATGCATAAATAACATGTAAATTTAGAAAGGGGAAATGGACAAATTTGGGAGTGAGAAAATGGGCAAAATGTATAAAGGAGACAAATAGAAGGGCTAGAACGAAGGTCACGCAAATGTCGATGGTCAGAAATGCCCAACAAATCATCTGCTAGAGATAGTGTTGCATGTGAAGCAATACGAGTTAGTTCTTGGTTCACATCAATACCAACAGCATGCAACCTACAAATTGCCAAAAGAAGAGCATCATTTAAGAGGGAGAGTTATTTATGATAGAAGCAAAAGAAATAATCGGTAATGACATGGATTGCATGTCACACCTTCCTTTTATAGCCTTTACCTTATCACATTAGAGCTATTGGAATCACTAGTTATGACTTCAAGTTGGAAAAATAAGGGGAAAAATTTTGCCTTTATCGCTATACTATTCATCCACTCCTTAATTTCGACCAACTTTGGAAAATCATAACTAATTCTAGAAAAATCGAAACGCAGTGATTCCAAACTCATTGGAAAGATTTTTCCTTCCTCTATAAGGAAAAAATAGTCTCATACCATCATAGCATAGCATCATACATGTGAAGCCCCTCAAAGTTTCACTATTCATATGATAGTTTTGGCACTATTCATTTGGTCATTTTTTAATTTTTCATGATTTTTGGCCCAACTTTGGGAAGGCATAACTTTTACTAGGAAACTCCAAATGACATAATTTACTACTCCATTTGCAGCTAAAAATACCTTCTATTAGCATGCAAAGGCTCATGGCTAGATACAGTCATTTGCTCAAATCACAACTATCCCAAATTTAAGCTCAAACTAGCCAAAAATCATGTGTCAATGTGACCATAACACCTTGCTATGCTATTTTTCCCTTATACCATAATTCTAGCGTCACTCGGACGGCATAACGACTTAGGTAAAGGCATTCCCATATTATATCAACGTAACAATAGCACGATACATTGTCCAGAAAACCAGTATCTAGTATCCAATACATATATAACATTACAGTAATCAAAATAACATAGGGAAGCACAATTAACCAGCCTCTTTCTATCTCTTCTCTGTGCTTCCTGAAGTACTCTCATCGATTTTTCCAAACGCTGCAGGTGCTTTCCCTTTGCTCCTAAGGATACTGGGTAACTCTACTGCACTGCTTGGACATATCACAACATTACTGAATCAATGTGTGCTACTATTACTAGCTCAGAACCTTTCTCCCCTTAAACTTGGGTCCTGAACTACCTTTATCTTTCACTGACTTCATAGGCTTATCCTATATAATTTTCGCCTCTTAATCCATCTGTGACCTCTGTTTTATCAAAATCAAACTCCTCATACCCTCTCCCCCTTGGCCGAACAGCACCCCCTTCTTGGGGGTCCTTGGTGATTTCATCGGTTCGGCGTTCTATATGTGTTCTTTCTACCTTTCCTTAGGTAAAACACCGCTCTGAACACATTGGAAGCACCAAACTAATGAAAATCACATCACACCTCATCCTAGGGGTCAAGGCCAAAACACTCACCTCTTGTACCTAAGAAAAACTCAACCTCTATCAAGTCTACACACCGATTACTAACCTTTTCTAGCCCTTCCGAGTCTTACACAACTCCAAACTCTCCCTCCCCTTGCTTAACTAGATCCACGGACAGCATTTCCCCATAGGAAATGCCTCATAAACTGTGGAGAAGAATAAAAGGAAACATGCTAGAACATACCTCGATTACTTGCTTGAACGGTGTGGCTTGACTCCCCTCGAAAAACTGTGCTTGAAGGTTGAGTTTTCAATCGGCCAGAACCTCCCCTAGGGTTCCTCTTATGTGCCTAAAATGGGGGGGGGGAGGTCTTCTCAATTTATAGAAACATGAAAGGGCACCTTTGGAATTTATGAAAAATTACGCAAAAGTCAACAATTTACACTCCATAATTCCTATGCGCCAAGTACCCCTATCTCTAGACTTCTCTTGGCTTCTCCATTAAGCCAATTTGGTGCAAGGTACATGTGAATCTGTGGGGCCCACCTAACTCAGTATAATTTCATAACTTCTCCTGTACTGTCTTATTTAATCCAAAAATTTTAGAAAATTCAGTTTACATCAAAAAATTCCCAAAAATTTACCCAAAAACCCAAAAATATCCTAGAAGGCTACCATAAAAATTTCAGAATTTTTTGATGTATGGAACTCTAGAAAATAATTTTTCTTTGAAGAAGTCCCTTATAGCGGCGATAAACCGATATTCCATAATTTTCTAAAATTCATTTGGACTTCTTCTCAACCTCTAACTAACTTCATACATCCTATAAAATATCATAATAATTTTCTCCAATCCCAGTCCAAAACAACGATGCCTCTATATAACTGATATAATTAATTTTTGGCCAAAAACCCGATCCGGCAAAAAATTAATAAGATATTCATAAAATCACCAAAAATTCATATAGCCTCTAAAAATTATTTTGACTACTCCATGATGTTCTAGATGCTTTAAAATAATTTTTGAGATTTTATGGGGATTTTCGGGGCTTCCAGACCTGTTCAAAATTCAGCTTCTAACTTTGCCGAATTTTTACTCTTTGCACATAGGTCCTTCCCTAGACTTCACTTCAAAAGTTAGGAGATCTCTCTCTCCTCTCCTGATTATGGCCCTTTATTCATCCCAAATGCCTCATCTAGGCCTTAAAAAAATCAGGATACGACTCTCGGTCTACTCAAAATCCTCTATTTATGCCTTAAAATTTTTGGGATGTTATAGCATACTTATATATAAAGGCATCAACCTCCTTTACTAATGGGTGCAACAACAATCGAGAGGTGAACATGGAATTTGAAATCTTTCTACGGCTTGAACTCAAAAGAGAGGGGATTAAAGAAGGAAAAGAGACACATGTAAGTGAACAAAAGGAAAACTGAACAAATCATATAGAAAACATATTACCAGAGAACTCTCTCACTTTGCACCACTGAATAATGACAATAATGGGCTTGTTTTTTGGATGCCTCATGAATTCCAACACTTGATCAACAAAGTCACCCTAAAGAGTATACTTTAAGTGCTCCATCCTGAACATAATAGCAAATTAACATAAAGAGGTGGAGAATGAATAAAGTAAAGTAGCAATACGAGCATCCATACTTACTCCTCATCCATCAATTCAATATCAACACGATGTTGCCTCCTACCATTAACCATGCATTCGTCTAAGGAACCAATTGCAGTTAGCTTGCCAATCACATCTATCGGAGACGCCCATAGAAATTATAGAAAGAAAAAACAAAGAAGGAACATCAATGAAAATATGGAAAGAAAAAACATAGTAGGTACACTAAAGAAATAGAACAAAATTTTACCAACTAAGTAACGATCATTGAACTAAGGGGCTAAGATCTGGGAAAATGATTGGAATGAAAAACCAAACATATGAATATGGTCATCATCAATGCATGGGCGTACTGAGGTTGAATACTGAAAATTCACCCTATAAGGATGATCGGTAGTTCGATAAGCGCCAATGTTGGCTACAACCCCAAAGTGAGAAACCACATAAGTCTTTCCTTCATGTAAGTTGGTACGGTGACGTGCAATGAAAGCACTACGAATAGACGCATGAATACGATCACCCTGGTATGAAAGAACAATGTTAACTTAAAATATGAAGAGAACATAAAATTGTAAAATATATATAGATAAGAACAACCTCCTCATCTTGAAAGGCCATTTCCATTGAAGAAGATTGCTCATGAGAAAATCTGCCAGGCATTGTCCATAGGTGTAAAACACGAGCCCTTACACGCTAGTTTTGTTGTACAAGATTGATTGCTCGAACTACATCATACATCATCATGGCAGGTGTAGTAGTCATCGTGAAAAGAAAATTAGGGATAATAGTGATGGAGAAGGATTAGCAATCCATGTCCAAGACACAATTTATAAGGGCCTGAGAGGTTGAAAGCATAACTTTTGAGGGCGAAACTTTCATTTAGTGAGGAGACACACGAAATAGGTTGGGGTTCAAATTGAAAACTGACATGGAGGAGGCACCAAAATGAAATTAGAGAAAACTGTTGTCTAATCACAGAAATATCTTAGGGTGTTATGATTAAACACATTAAGTGGAACGCAGTATCATTAGCTGTGTTTAATAAATAAATAAATAAATAAATAAAAGATAGTTATGCTTAAACGCATTAAGTGGAACGTAGTATCATCAGTTGTGTTTAATAAATAAATAAAAGATATAATATGTTAGGGCGACATTTCATAAAATTACATGCGTAAATCTTATGATATTATAACATGTTACGTAGTATCATTATCTGTATTTAATAAATAATTAAAAGATATAATATGTTAGAGCAAAATTTCATAAAATATTATAGTTTAGATTATACATGGGTAAAATATAATAAATAAAAATTATAAATTTTGAGGGTGAAACTTCCGCTTGGTGCAGACGCACGAAATAAGTTGGGGTTTAAATTGAAAATTGACATGGAGGAGGCGCCAAAATGAAATGAGAGAAATCTGTAGTCTCATCACAAAAACATCTTAGGATGTTATACTTAAACACATTAAGTGGAACGTAGTATCATTAGCTGTGTTTAATAAATAAATAAATAAGAGATAGTTATGCTTAAAAGTTATAACTTTTGAGGATGAAACTTTTGCTTAGTCAGTAGACGCACGAAATAAGTTGGGGTTTAAACTGAAAATTGACATGTTATGCTTAAACGCATTAAGTGAAACGTAGTATCATTAGCTGTGTTTAATAAATAAATAAAAGATAGTTATGCTTAAACGCATTAGGTGGAACGTAGTATCATCAGCTGTGCTTAATAAATAAATAAAAGATATAATATGTAGTTTAGATTCTACATGTGTAAATCTTGAGAATAAATAGATATATGTTATAAAAAATACAACTTAGTAAATATTTATTTCATCTACATGCGTAAATCTTGAGAATAAATAAAAATATGTTATAACATAGTACAAAGTAAATATTTATTTAATTGTATGCAAATTATACTTTAGATTCCATTTTTTTTATTTCATTACATGTAGATCTACGTGTGAAAATTATAATTGTAATCCAAAAAAAATGAAATGAGAGAAAACTATAGTCTCATCGCAAAAACTTCTTGAGACGTTATGCTTAAACGCATTAAATGGAACGTAGTATTATTAGTTGTATTTAATAAATAAATAAATAAATAAACAAGTTCTTTTTATTTCATTATATGTAGATATACTTGCGTGAATTATAATTGTAATAAAAAAGAAAATAGAAAATATAATTAGGAAAAAATAAAGGAAAAATAGAAAATATAATTAGGCAGAAAATAAAGGGATGACGTGGCACGCTGTGATGCATGCTTTCAACCATGCTTTTAAAAATAAGATAGATTACATAGACATTAGGAATAAAAAAACTACAGTCTCATCGCAAAAACTTCTTGAGACGTTATGCTTAAACGCATTAAGTGGAACGTAGTATTATTAGTTGTATTTAATAAATAAATAAATAAGTTCTTTTTATTTCATTATATGTAGATATACTTGCATAAATTATAACTGTAATAAAAAAGAAATTAGAAAATATAATTAGGCAAAAAATAAAGGAAAAATAGAAAATATAATTAGGTAGAAAATAAAGGGATGACGTGGCACGCTGTGATGCATGCTTTCAGCCCTGCTTTTAAAAATAAGATAGATTACATAGACATTAGGAATAAAAAAGGGAAAAAGATAAATAAATATTTCATAAATATAAAAAACTATGAAAGATAATTTAAATTTGGTCAATGATAAATTAGGGGTAGAAATTTGTCTGTTTTAGTCATTTTGTTTTAGTCATTATCTGCTCAATTTTAGTCATTATTTGTTGAGTTTTGGTCAGAACCCCTCATTTGTCATATACTAAATTTGAGTCATTTTTCAGGGTTTTTAATATTTAGAGGGTATTTATTTATATTTTTCCCAATAAAAAATTGAGCAGGGAATAAACCGATTATGACACTGATTTAAAGTTTAAAAGTTATACCAAGGTTGAACATATATTAAAATATTATAATTTAATATTAATCATCATTTGTAACACATAACTAACATGAAAATAGACACACACAAAACTATTCAAAATACAATATTAACCATAATCTATTTTTGTATAAATCATAATTATCAACTACCATAAAATACAATAAAGTACACAAAATACCAAGATTTAACACATCAAAGTTCAAAACATAACTATCATCAATTATCCATAGTTCTTCCACCTAATAATCATAACCAATATCCAAATCTGTTGAAAATGAGAGATTATGATCATGAGGTTGATTAGGCAAGACATGAAGTAGTGGCGGCATAATCATATTCATTCAGAGCTGTAGGGTCAAGAATATCCATATCTTCGTCACTTGACTATATGAATGACAAAGATTAATACCAGTGGCTGTGTATGAAAGAAAATAATATGGATGGATAATAAATTGGTGAAAAAAATATGAAAATAATAATTTGCATTAACCTCCCCTTGTTGAAAGATTCTTTGTCTTCAATATATAAAGATTCTAGTTTATCAGCCACTAATTTGCATGCATTTCTATTGAAAGATTCTTTGTCTTCAATATATAAAGTCGCTTGCCTCATTGTCTTGACAAATCCATTCTTCTTTAGAGTTTGCCTCCATCACATCAGTCAAAGCTTGCATTAACCTCCCCTTGTTGACAAAGTTAAGGCCATAAACAAATGTTGAGTTCAATAGATATGAAGCTGCATGAAGGTTAGTCTTTAAATATTTATCTCAATGTGCTTTGATAATACTTGTGTACGGCTAGTATTTGTCTTTATTCCTTTTAAACATCTCCTTAATTCCATCATTTGCCCTTTGCATGCCTTCATAAATATATGGCAATAAAGGCTTTTTTATCTGAATCCATAATTCTCAGCAATTTGACAAGAGGAGCAACAATTCACACAATTTGATAATACTCATTTCAAAACTGGCTATCTGGTATGATTGCACTAAAAGTTCTTCTTGCATCAATACTATATAACTGATGGTCCACAAAGTGTTTATCAATAACACAAGTCTTGTTTGTGCATATATATGTTGTGAAGTGTAGTAAAGGTTGTGGCAAACCTCGTAGCTCCAGGACGAACAATTTCTTTCCAACCTAGCCTCTTCCTTAACTATGACAAGAGTACCATGTGGTTGTAAGCAAACATTGTGATCTTCAACGCCTTTAATGTAATGTCTGACACATGAGGCATGCTTAAAATGTCTTTAAGTATAAGATTTAAACAATGGGTAACACAAGATGACTAATAAATATTTTGTATTTCTCCTTGATCAACCATCTACATGCCATATAGTTGGTGGCATAATCAATCACTACATGCACAATATTCTTATGACCAACCCACTTAATAACTTCACAAAACAATGTGAATAAAGTTTTGCATCTTTGACTAAGTCTGATGCATCAACAAACTTAACAAATACCATATCATGTGTGAAATACACCAAAAAGTTTATGAAAGTCCAGTGTCGCACATCAATATATCCATCCACATAAGTGTAAAACCACTATCTTTCCATTTAGCTTGATGACTATCAATGAGTAGCTGATATTCCTCTTTCCATTTTCTCAACAAGTTAGTTTTGAAATCAAAAGCACTAAGGGCTTTAAACCTATAACTAATAAAACATATTCCATCAATAGCTTTTTGAAATAAAGGGCATTCCTTTGCTCTAAATGGAATGCAGTTGACTATAGTCCATTCAGCAATAAGCATATTTAGATTGTGTTGTGTTTCTTTCAATGCTAATGATGCTTGGTTGAGCTCCGAGAGTTGTACTAGGAGGAAAATAGTTATCTACAGTCCTAGGAACTTTCCTCTTCTTAGTACACTATCAGAAATTGGTTTACTAACGTGTCTTGTGTCACACCTCACTTTATAACGCTTTACCATACTCTATTATAGCTCTTGAAACCATTAGTTATGACTTTAAGTTGAGAAAATAAGGAATAAAATTTTTGCATTTGCAATTTACTATTCATCTCAACCATATTTTCGACCAACTTTGAAAAATCATAATTAATTCTAGAAAAATTAGAATGAGGTGGTTCTAAGTTTGTTAGAAAACTCTTTCAATCCTATTTAAGCGAAAAATAATGCCAATCCAAAATTGCATAGAAATCAACACGTGAAAACCCTCAAACATGCATTGTTCATATGGTCAAAAAGCACTATTCATTTGGTCATTTTTCTATTTTCTTTGATTTTTGGCCTAACTTTGGGAAGGTTTAACTTTCTTTACAAAGCTTTAAATGATATGATATACCATTCCATTTGCAACTAAAAATACACTCTATTAGCATGCAAAAGCTCGTGGTCAAATTCAATCATCCGCTTAAACTGTAGCCAACCCAAATTTATACAAAAAATAACCAAGAATCTAAGTGCAAAAAGACCATAATCACAATACTATGCCAATTTCTCTTTCCTCTCAAGGTTCATGCAATTTGGGTAGCATAACGGCTATACCATAGCATATCCCCATATATACAACATAACATAGTAGCATACAACATCAAACTAGAGTTTCAGTATCTTAGGATATATGTATATGCAGTCATCCCAAAAGCAACATAGGAGACAAATTAAACATGTTCACATCCTTTGCATGTCTTTTCCTCCACTTGAACATTCACCTGCATTTTCGGAGAGGTTAAGGTTTCTTGGGAAACCTCAGCAGCATATAGAATCCACAACCAGTAATTGTATAATGCAATGCCAATTATGGTATATGTTATGCTCTACTACTCATCTAGTGCCCTATCTTGGCACCTACTATGTATAGGGAGCATGCACAAGACTCAACCTTAATCACATAGCCAGGCATATAAATAGGGAGTCATACATTTCATAACATAACATGCTTGCTCATTCATAACACAGCAATCAAGTACATACACACAGCAGACAAGCAAAGCAATTATAAGTTAAGGTTAGAGATTCTCCTACCAATTACTCCTCTTGCACGGTGCAATATCTTTCCCTACTTTTGGAACTCCTGGATCACGTCTCTGGAATGTTCATACACAAACCACAATGCACAAACATTATTGTATGCTACATTACATAA
>JBAGKO010000002.1:11146925-11170368 GCA_037177275.1 Acacia concinna | reverse complement strand
AGAATATGGAACACTTATTACATGTTATAAGGTATTCTCCAATAACTAAAAGTTTCTGGAAAAGCATAATTCATGGCAAGTACAGGGTAAAGTTCTTTAATACAGATTTTTGAGAATTATATACTTTAAATTTGTCTAAACCAGTTGCTTCTGTGGAGGATACTAAATGGGTAGAATTTTTTGCCATGTCGTGTTGGTTTCTATGGAAATTTAAAAATGAAAAGATTTTTAAAGGGCTTAATGCAGATCTTAACTCTTTGAAGATCTGTGTAGCTGCCATAACTGATTCCATATGAAGAAACAATAAGTGGTGTCATAATATGAATTTGCAAGGGAGTCATAAAATACCTGAGGCTCACTCAGCAACAATCCCCTCAGGTTATTATAAACTTTCTGTGGATTGTGCATTCTCGGAACTTCTTTGCTCGGCAGCTTGTGGAGGAGGCATATGGGATCCACAAGGTAACTTCTATGGGGAATTCATGATGAGAATTCAGTAGAAGGGATCTTTAAGTGCTGAGCTATAAGGCTGCTTAATTGGTTTAAAGCAAACTTGGGACATGGGTATAAGGAAAGTGGTTCTATTTACAGACTGTCTTGATGCCTAGAGACTATGTCGAGAAGGATGTATTGAGTTACACATGCAACGAAGCTTGGTGATGGAGATTCAAAGCTTAGTAGAATGTAGTTGGCAGGTAGAGATTCGTCACATCCCAAGAAACCTAAACCTGGTTGCAGACAACCTTATGAAAAGAGTACTCAATATAGAGCTTAGATTATACTTGGTAGATAAGTTTGACACTGACTTGGTTCACATGAAATCAAGTTAGAGATAACATTTTTGTTTCTGTTTGTTTCTTAGCTTTCATTATGTATTGACAAATTCAGTATTAACATATCATAACGGCATTTTCCTTAAAATTTGATTTCATACAATTTTAATACGTTATGGCCCTCATAATATCGGCACCAATTTTTACAGTAACATGAATCTATTATATTCTAAGAAAGGACGTAAAAAAAATCAAATAACAAAGTTAACTAATTGATTATAATAAGAGGCTTAAATTCAAGGCGGTTATAAAATAAAATCAAGTGGTTAACACACTAGCAAACGGTTTTTCCAATTGAGATTTTTAATGGAAGCTTATGATTGATTGATTATTTGTGGCATGCACTTATTCGGGTAGAAACTTCTGTGATGCAATTTTAATATGTTTCACTATAATTAAGAAAAATTTGAAGTCTTGATAAGTTTGTCTTAAAATGTAGGCTAAAATACAAAATACCTTTTTGAACTTTGGTGTGCCGCAAATCTCCTCCCTAAACTATAGAAGTTTAAAATTAAAACCCTAAATTTTAATTTTTTGACAATCAACCCCTTGCCTTTAAAATTTTTGTTAACTTTAACCGTTTATGCCATCTCATATTTTTTTAATCTAGCAATATATAATATCATTATAGTAAATGGAAACTAATATTGATGAGATGGACTCTTATAAGTATTAAATTATTTTATTAAGACTTAAAAAAAATACCTAGCGCTGTTGTGACATTTCCATATTAAAATAGGTTTTTTATTATCAATAATTTCTGAAAATAATTTGCACGGAAATCACAATTTTCACCGTTATATGAGTTTTATTATATTAATAAATATTTATAAGATTCCATGTCATCACTACTAAGTGTCATTTATTATGATGATATGACATATTGCTCAATTAAAAAAAATGAGATGGCAACGAAAATTGTAAACAATTAAAAATAAAAAAAAGATTAAATCTGAACTATCTAGACCCTATCTGGACGGCCTAGATGGGCTGAACGCCCCTTGCTCGTCCTTTTAACCGAATCCCCACACATACGGCTGGTCTATACTAGTTACTATGGAAACTGGCTACATTATTTGATACCAGAGAGACTCTAAAAACACAGGAATTGTAGGGGCCACTGGGGATTTGAGTGGGACTGATAAGAAAAAAAGGATTTATTACCGTTACATTTTCCACCCTTTATGTTTTAGCATTCAATTAATGAAATGATACTGGTCAGCTTGCAAGCGGTTTTTATTTATGAAAAATGACACTTAAATACCATATGAATTTACAAAACCTAAAAAGGTCTGTTAACTTTTCAAAAAGACACTAAGGTACCATGACCAAATTGGGTTTTTCAAATTTGCTGATTTGAATAATAGCAAGATTTCGCAAGATAAGTAATGAGATTTGCAAGTCTCGTAATAGAATTCGCTAGTTTTTTCTGATCACTTTTTCTCTCTCCCTCACTGATAGCGCTGTTCATTTGATATTGACACTGACTGACATATTGTGACAGAGGAGAGAGGGGAATCTTCCTGTGACGTGAGTAGTGTTGGATTTTCACAAATTGAGTAATGAGATTTACAAAAATCGTAATGGGATTTCTTAGTCTGTGCTAATCACAATTCACATCAGAAAATTTGGAAAATCCAATTTGGTCTATGGTACCTTAGTGCATTTTTGAAATGTTAACAGACTTTTTTGGGTTTTAGAATTTCAAATGGTATTTAATTGGCATTTTCCCTTTTATTTATTGTATTGCCACTAGCTATATTAAGGCTTCGATGTAGCTTATTTTAAATGATTTATTTTTTTAATGGGTTTATTAGAAATAGCTTTAAAAAATAAATAATTTATCAGCAGTTGTTGTGTTTGAATGTGACTTTATATAAGTGACTTTTTCTTTTGATGAAATATGTTTGGATGATAAGTAGGAAAATAGCTTATAATAAAATTTTTAAAAGAGTTTTCTTTTTTGTTTAAAAATAAGTAAGAGATGTGTAACATCCCTAATTTTTATTCACAAAATCCCCTAAGTATATGATAGGATAAGGGGGATAAAAGAATTTCTAGAATGAGACTGCGATAGTCTTATTGTATGTCAATTTATCCTAAGCAAATGATTTCCAAAAATCATAAAACTTTTTAGTCTAAAACTAAACATGTCAACCTTTAATTTGATATGTCATTTGCATGATTTTGATGTATATGTGAAGATATATGAATTTTTGAAATTTTTCTAGTGAAATTCACCAGTTTCTAGAGCAGTGTTCAAAAATGAAATTACTGAAATTTTTTTTATTCCAATTGAACCAAGGAAGTATTTTTCCTTAAAATTAGACTTAATAAAGGACATTTGAGCTTTGGAATAATCTCAATTGGATATTTGTACAATTAGATATGTATTTTCAAAATTGGGTGAAAATTCTGTCCAAAAATCCAAATTTCAAAAATATAATTGTATAGTTGTAATTTGTAACCCAACTACGGATAAAGATGGAAATAATGTATAATAAAAATTTGGAATTCCTCATGAATTATTTGGAGACTAATGACATTCAGTTTGAAATTTTTTGATATAGTCAATATACCGACTCTGTAAAAAATTCAACCAAATAATCATTTTGTCTCTTCTCTCTCTTCCTAAACGCCAAAATAAGCTCCAATTATTAGCTTCAACTTTTGAAGCTGCTTTTGGAGATTTAGCTTCAACTTATTTTTTTTTTATCCAAAAAGATTATAAGTAGCTTAACTTTTATAAGTGATGTTATATAAGCTAAATAAGTTGCCACCCAAACACATTCTAAGTATGTGAAAAAGGGCTTTTTCGTACTTTGTACATAAATACTTATTTTCCTTCATATTGAGTTCCCTAAATTAAATGTAATTTAAATCCAAAACTTATCATTAAATATCTAAATATAGCATAAAATATCTTATTAAAATATAGTGCTATCAAATGTAGTACTAGTCATTCTTTATACTCTTAATTATAGGTAAGGTTGAAAAATAAATCTTTCATTTTAAGACAAAATGACTAAGTCAACCACGTCTCATTGATTTCAATAATATAGTTAGATGTAACTTATAATAAAGAATAATTCGGCATTGTCACAATGATGATATTGATTACGTTAGAATTTAATGGCACTTGTCAATTGTTAGTTTTAGGTAGGTTATTAAACCCAAACTGGATGGTTTTAACCGACTAATTCGATTCGTCCGGGCAATAACCCGGTTTGGTATTTACAAATAGATTTTTTTAATATATTTTGATAATTTCATATTAATGGTCCTACAATATTCTATTTCTCATCAATTTGGTTTCAGGTTAACTCTAGTTTGATTTTAGTATGACTCACTGACAATTGACCTAGTACTTTAACCAGTTCAATGATCAGTTTGAGTTTAATAACTTTAGTGTTAGGAGCTTTAATTAATATCTACATTTAACATTAAACATAAATGTGATTTGAGGTGGCATACAATGTGAAGCAATGTACAACATTAATTTTTTTTAGAAATAAGTATCATTTTTGCCCTGAAAGTTTCCACTAACGAACATTGGGTATTCAGAAGTTTTTTCAGAACAATTTTGCCTCGATAATCTCCAACACATAGCAATTTTGCCCCAACCCTAAGAGACTTAACAATCAATATTTGTTGACCAATTTTAATTTTGATGATGTGACATCCATGTCACCTTTTTTCAGTAAGGATTGAAAGTTGTCACCAATTAGCAATTTTGTCCAGAAAGTTGTCATTGAGGAGCAATTTTACCCTAACCGTTATCCTAATTAATTGTGATGACCTTTAGTTAACTAAATATGTTGAGCTAGTAGTTCACATATCAGCCATGTCATCTTCTTAAAGTGTAAATTTGCCCCAAAGTTTTAAACCTAACCTTAAAAGAAATTAAGTAGATGACACATGAGCTTTCGAAACGAATTTGCACTAAGAAATTATTATGTGAATCTAGTTTGCCACATCATTGGTAGTCTAACTCACTACAATATAACAACTCAACTAATAGCAATACTAGTTAGATGCTTATGTAATTCACTTTTTTTAATTTTATAAAAAAGTAAATCTTGTGAAATCTTTTAGATTAATTAGCTGTCATTTTAATAAAATTATAACATTTCATAAAAAAGTGAATTAAGTAAGAATCCAACTAACATTAATATTAGTTTAGTTGTTATATATTAATGGGTTAAAAAACCTATAATGTGGTAAACCAAGTTTACAGAAGAATTTCTCAGTACAAATTTGTTCTGAAGTTCTTGTGTCATCTACATAATTTTTTATAGTTCGATTTAAAACTTTTAGGAAAAATTTGGACATTAACACAATGACAAAATGATATGGCTTACATGTGGAATGTTAATTAAACATATTGTGTTAACTAAAGGTCAAAATTATTTGGGATAACGGCCAGTGCAAAATTCCCCCTCAACCTTTACTAGATAATGATGTTGAAGCCACATGGATGCCAAATCAATAAAAATTGGTCAAAAAACATTGACCATTAGGTCTGTTAGGGTTAGGGCTAAGGCAAATTGCTACGTTTTGGAGACTTCTGAGGTAAAATTGCTCCAAAAAACTTTTAGTTACCCAGTGGTCCTTAGTGTAAACTTTCAAGGCAAAATGATACTCATCCCTATTTTAAGATACTCTAAAAAAAGGATCAAGCACTTTTTTATTCATGAGACCATTTTCTAATTTTATGAATGATAAAGTTTTTTTTTTAAAAAAAGTATATGAATAATTAAATTAGGAAATATTTCTCTCACCCAATAAATATTAGTATATAAAATTTTAGTCCACAAAAGTCATAATTACAAGGGAAATTCGCATAAAAATACCAAGAAAATCTAAAAAAGACAAATAAGTGTGCTTAAATATAGAAATCCATGTCAGACTTTTGGTAGGAATTGAGAATTTTGAAATGTGTGAAAAAACCAAACTGCCCTTAATTTATGCCAGAAAAGAAGACAAAATTGAGCCTCACATGTGGATGAAAGAAAAGAGAGTAAGAAGGAAAATATCTGAGGAAAATAGGGAACAACATATCAAGTGACGATTTATGGATGTGGGTGTTAGTTTTTATAATCCTTCTTCTCTCAAATCTTATTTTTCTATAATCATTCCACCTTAATAGGTCAATATGTGTCATTAGTTTGCTGGGGTGGTTTAAATTTTCTGGGTTTTGGTACATAGGTAAGAGGGTTCTAAAGTGGGGATAGAGATAAGCATGTGACAATAAACTAATGACACAATCTCTATGCTTGTGTTTTTATTTCATTTTGTTCGGTTTAATGACCGTTAAAGATTGTTCCTTTTTGGGTGTTGGTATTCAATGAAGGATTTAATTAATGGGTCTTGTGTGAGTATAAAGTATGGGTAGAAATATTATAGTTAGGGAAGGTTGCTATTAACACTATAAGATGATGATTTCAAAACTTGTTGTGTTGTGAATATTACATGCGTAGGGTAGGGTGTTGTTGATAGTGAAGATGGAGATGTGAAAACATATTGTGTTGTTGTTAATATCAAACACAAAGTGATAATATGGGAAGTCATTTTGGTTAATATCATATACAGAGTGATGATATGTAAAGTCAATTGGGTTATTATGGTTTTCTATGAGTTTATAGATGGAAGAATAATAGTCTTTTGATTTTGGATATGTAGGAAGCTATATGGGTGTGTGTCAATTTGTGATCAGAGAACTCAAACTTTACTTTATCAGTAAGTTGTACCATGGGGTATTGTTATTAAATTATTTGGTATTTTAGATATTAGAGTTGACCCATCAATTCTTCTACATCATAAAGTAGGCTACCTTGCTAGTTGGTGAGCATTGCATAGTTTGTGCGAGCAAATTTGTTTTGGTGTGTATATGCAGTTCCGTATCACTCATGGCCAAGATTTTTGCACCTTTTGTATGTCATATATATATATGGAATGATACTGCAGCCCTCTTATTTTGTTTGACTAAATAATTAATGTTATGACATTTTTGGGTTGGTACTGTATTGAAATTTGCAACTCAGGGAAAGGAGAGTTGTTAATTAATATAAATATTGTTAACGACTCTTATGTTTTCTACGATAAGTAGATTGATTTATGGTGGTTGGGGAAGGACAAAACATGGTGGAAGAAGAGTCAAACGTGAAGGGTAGAACTTAGTTGAAGAAGGGGAAAAGGTGAAGGACAAAGGGAAGACATCTAAAGCATTCCACAACAGCTTGGTGTTGTTTAGAATTGAGTATTTCAACAAATTAAACCCTAAGAAATCTAATAAATGTATTGTGTATAATAAGATGTGATAAAAGCATAGAGATCATTGACTAACAAAGAGAGGATGGAATATAGTGAGAAGGCTAAGAAATTAAGACTAAAGAAGAAGAGTATAAAGATGAAAGTAGCTTTATAACTCATAGCTCAATAAAGTTTGAAGGAGAGGGTTAAGTGATTAGGTGTTTCTAAGTTATTTAATATGCAAATATTGTTGTCTACATGTGTGGTTTTTGTGTCCTTCTTTTGTTGCATAATTTACTTTATAAATTGACTTGTTCCAAGGATGATATTAACAACATATGTATATATATTAACAACAATAACTTATAAATTAACAACATTAGTATTATGTTTCACAACTTCAGTTGAAAAAAATAGTGTGAATGTCTTATTGGAAACCAAATTCTAGGGGTGACAAAAAAAATTTACAATATAAATATATACATTAACAACAACAACTTGTAAATTAACAATATTATTATCATGTTTCATAACTTCAATTAAAAAAAAAAATCAACCAATGCCAATGTCTCATTGGAAGACAAATTCCAAAGGTGACAGTAAAAATTAACAACATAAATGTATACAATAAGAACAACAACTTCTAAACTAACAACATTACTATCATGTTTTATAATAGTCTGTCCAATTACATTTACCATTCACCAACAACCTAAAGCCAAAAAATATGTGGCATGACTCTTTTCCACATTCACATATTAAATAACAGAGGAATATTAAGCTAGCATTACCACATAATGTTTTATTGTCATTAACATGACAATACACATGACATTGCAAATGCATTAATTACAAAAAGGATTATACATATGGAACAACTCATCTCCCAAAAAAATTATGAGTGGGTTAGCATTATTCAACTCAATACTAGTGTAGGTGCATTCTTTACTCCACATATAAACCTATTAGATCCTTCACCAACTTAAGCCGTAAGACAAGTATCACAACTTTCATAAGAGAGTGGCTGATAATCATTTTCCACATTGCTTGGACATAGAATAGATATGTGTTGTGAAAGTCTCACAAATTTTTCAACCTACAATAAATAACAACTTCTGTTATTTAATAGCCAACATAAATATAACAAGTAACAATTATTATAACCACAAAATTTTCACTTACGTTTGTGGCTCATCTAATGTCTCAAATATATTATCATTCCCTTTGGCACTGTATAGACATGCCCACTCCTGTAATTATAGTAAAAAATGTTTCCAACTTCACAATTATCATTTAGACTTATTAGTGTCATTTGATCAAAGCTCACTGTATATTTCATCTCATTCATGTTACAATCATTACTAAGCCATTATGATATCATTAACATCAAATCTCCGAGTGTTATCCCTTCTTTTATGTATTTCATCCTCGCGGTACACCATTATATTAAATTTTACCTTCATTATTACATACAAATGTCCCTTTAACATGGAAATAAACAAAATAGTTCATTTAAAGATGATGACCCTTCATTACATATCATTTTACATGCCTACCTGCAATTAAAAAAGACCACTCATTATAATATAAATTCACTAAGTTTGTAAGACAATATTCATTAACCCAGGTGACTTCCCAATATCATCCCCCTGCATTTGATATTTGAAATCATCATCTCACAGTGTTAATAGTAGCCTTCCCTAACCATAATATTTCTACCCATACTTTATACCTACACAAGACCCATTAGTTAAACCCTACATCGGATACCGACAACCCAAAAAGGAACAATATTTCACAATCATTAAACCAAACAAAATGAAATAAATAACACAAGCATGAAGATTGTCTCAATTAGTTTATTGCCACATGCTTATATCCATCCCCACTTTAGACCCCTCATACATATACACCAAACCCCATAAAATTTAAAACACCCCAACAAACTGATGACATGTATTGACCCATCAAAGTGGAAGAATTGGAGAAGAAGGATTACCAAAACTAACACCCACATCCATAACTCTTCAATTGATATGATGTCCCCTGTATTACTCTAATATTTTCCTTCTCATTGTTTTTTTCTTTCTCAACTTTGTCTTCTTTTCAGCCATAAATTAAAAGCAGTTTTGCCTTTTTGAGACATTTGAAAATCCCATATTCCTACTGAAAGCCTGACATGGGATTCTAAATTTGAGCACACTTACTTGTCTTTTTTAAATTTCCTTGACATTTTTATGGGATTTTCTCTAATTACAAAGCTTGAGTTTTAAGTGATTTATAAAAAAAGGGTTAAGTATCACTTTTGCCTTAGAAGTTTACATTGAGGAGCACTAAGTATCCGTAAGGTTTTTTTGGAACAATTTTGCCCAAATCCTAACAAAGTTAATGGTCAACGTTTGTTGATCATTTTTTGCTGATGGGGCATCCACGTGGCATCCACGCCACTTTTTTAAATAAGAATTGGGGGTCAATTTTGCCCAGAAAGTTGTCACTAAAGGGCAATTTTACTCTAACCATTATTTTAATTAATTTTGACATTTAGTTGATCAAATATGTTGAATTGATAGTTCATGTGTTAGCCATATTATTTTATTAAGGTGCAAATTTGCCCCCCAAACCATTAAATCAAAGTTAAAAAAAATTAGATGACACATGAATTTTATAAACAAATTTGCACCAAGAAATTTTTCTATAAATATGGCTTGCCACGTCATTTTAGTCTAAACCGTTAAACTACAATTAGTAAACCAATATTAATATTAGTTGGAGGCACAAATAATTCACTCTTTCATTAAATGTTTTAATTTTATTAAAATACCAGATAATTAATATAAAAGATTTCACAATATTTATTTTTTTAAAAAAAAGATGAATTACATTAGATTCCAATTAGGATTAATATTAGTTTAGTTGTTATAATATGTTAGATTATATATAACGTGGCAAACTAGATTCTCACAAGAATTTCTCAATGCAATTTTTTTTTTTGAAATTAAGTTTGGGTCATCTACTTCTTTTTTTTTAAGTTATATTTAAAACTTTGGAGGCAAATTTGCACCTTAACAAAATAACATAGTTGACATATGGACTGTTAGCTTAATATGTTTTGTCAACTAAAAATCAAAATTGATTGGGATAATGGTCAGAGCAAAATTGCCCCTTAGTGACAACTTTTGAAGCAAAATTACTCTTCGATGATAATATACAAGACAAAATTACCCTCGATCCTTATTGAAAAAAGTGACGTGGATGTCACGTAAGCAAAAAATGGTCAACAAAATTTGACTGTTAACTCTGTTAGGGTTTAAACAAAATTGCTATGTTTTGAAAACTTCAGGATAAAATTACTTTCAAAAAAACTTCTAGATACCCCGTGCTTTTTAATATAATCTTCCAGGGCAAAAATGATATTAAACCCAAAAAATAAAACATGGCCCCCATTGTACCACAATGTTACATCTAAGTAAATAATATATTTGAGTCATTTTTTAAAATTTCATGTCTTTGATACTCTTATCATTTATGGAGAATTCTATTTAAATATATTTTCAATTTTAAAATCCCAAATAAGTAATTTTTCATAAAATTGAGTTGCAATTGCATTACAAATTTGGGTAATCCCATTACTTTTATGGATAACAAGACTGATATAAGATTTTAAAATCCAAATGATATTTAAATAGAATTCTCCCTCTCATCTATATCATCTCAAATCAATTAATCAAAGATAATTATAAAATTTCATAATTTTTTTCTTTTTGCGCTCAAACTTCTCTTAACTATATTCATTAATTAGTAGTTAATAGATCGTTGTAACAAGAATCAAATGGAGTATATCTTGTAATTATTATTCATAAAAAAGCTGATTAACAAACAAAAAAAAAAAAGATCAGTGAAGGGTCTTCACAAGCTGCTGAGTAGAAATACAAGCATACCAACACAACTCCACTCTGTTTTCTACAGCTTAAAGCAACTGTAATTCAACTCTGCACAGACCTTATGTTTCTTTATACATTAAAAAAAATCTCTTATGATACAAAATATTGAATTTAAAAAAAAAAAATCAAATGCTAAGAAGCCTCAAGGCAGATGGGAAGGAAAAAAAAAGTATAAATATACAGCCCACATCTTTCAACCAACTCCACAACTCATGATTTATCTATATGCATCATCATGGAAGTGGATAGAAGCAAACTATGGTGGGAAAAGATACTAAACAAAACTCAGGTGCAACCAAATTTTCATCAGATTCTCTAATGAAAATATGATATATGGATTTTCATTTTACAATTTCATAAACTCTATAAAATGATTCTATCCATATACTAAATATTATCAGAAGAATCTAACAGCAGGTAAAGGAAGAACTTCACCTAAGTTTTATATGCTGATGTGCACATGAAACCATGTATCATCATCTATCATGGTTATAAGTTCTGTTTCTAGCTGCTAAACGAGCTGTGGAACCCACGGTTGTCGGCCTCAATGATCTCTGCCTCACCATGTCACAATATTCAGGATCATTGGCCATCCCTTCTTGTCTCATCCACTGGACCATTTCATGATACAAAGGGAAGAACCTCATCTGAATAGCTGAGCATGAGAAATAGGGAGTGAGAGTTGAGATCACGACGAAGAATGTCACAAGCCAGAAGGAAGGCGTAGGGGCGAGAGTTTCAAGGAAGATTTTGTAAGCATTTGTGGAGAATGAAGGTTTCATTGCTCCATATATCATAAGGAAGATATACCAAAAAGCTATTGAACCCCAGATGAAGATATGCTGTATTAATGTGAAGTAGTTTATGGCAAGTGCCATCTGCAAGTTCACAACCCAGACAACACATGTATACATTGTTGCTCCTAGGATGTCTCTCCCTGCTGTTCTTCCTTCCTTGTCAAACGCCTGAAGCTCCATCGCCTTTGTGGAGAAGAAGAAGATTATTATGGCGCTCACGAATCCATTTAGCATCCAAGTGAATATACGGCGCCAACTGAAGAGCACATTCTGTACTCCTTCTTGATACAGCAAAGGAAACTGTCACATTTGAAATATATTGATTGATCAGCATAGGAACAAACCAGGAGAGTCCCAAATAAGACTTCTATTTCTAAGGAATGCACTTAAAGATGCACATAGGTTAGCTTACCTTAAGACAGTACCGGGCAGAGACATCTTGGTCAAATACGCCGAGGGCAATCACAGGAAGTGAAGAGAAGAAGACATTAAAGAGAGACAAAAACCAGTCATTATATGCAGGTTGTCCAGAGAATGAAGAATACACCTCATACAAGAATACGGTGAAGCCAAACGTGATGTTCTTGTAGAAAAAGTAACATATCTGCCAGAGAAGGACAAAAGAGTCAATACATCAGCAAAACAACAACAGCTAACCATCATCTTTTAGAAGTTGGATTTTTTAATAATTTGGAAACAGATATATAACAATGGCAATACCATCAACGATATCCTTCTGTAACACCAATGTCCATGCACAAGCAGTAACCTTTCCAAATATCTGAACTGTGCAATTGCAATATCACTAGACATGACGGCCTGGTAAGAGGTTAGGAAAATAAAGGTTGTTAGAAAATGAAATGGAAGGAAGAACTAATCAAAATTTGACAACTGTCCAACCAAGTACCTGCATTCCTTCAACACCACTGATTCCAATCCCTATATCTGCCTCTTGAAGCATCCCTACATCATTGGCTCCATCACCAATAGCTAATGTGGTTTTTCCAGTTCCAGATTTAACCAGTCTAGTGACCTTCAAGGGAGAAACCAATAAAAAGAACTTACTTTTAAAGAACTGACATAAATGATGGTATGATCTCAAAAGAGAGAGGATGGGACAGAACAGATTTGAACATACCATTGCCTTCTGCTTAGGCGAGGATCGACAGCAGATAACAGATGCACAACTAATTGCAAGGTCCAGAAACATGTTCTTCATTGCATCGTCTAGAGCATAGACAAGAGATTTTCCATCAATAATCAGAGCAAATGCTTGCTCAGAGGTTCCACTGGATGCAGCAAGCTGAGCAGTGCCTTCAGATATCTGATGGCGGACACTTTCTCTTGATGCCTTAAAAAATCAATCAGCATAGAGATGTGAGGACACTGTCTTTTAACTGAAAGCTTAATAATGGTTAAAACAAAAGGAAAATTAAGAGAACAAAAAGGAAGAAAATATATCATAGCATACAAGCAACATACCATAAGTTGAGGTATGCAAGCATGCATTCAATCTTTGGTAACAAGGAACAAAACAAATTACTCCATATGCAAACCACATACTTACAAGAACTATGTAAAGAGCTAAAACTTGTTTTACCTTGGCAATGGCAATTTTGTCTCCCGCCTTCTCCAATGCTTGAATTTCTGGAGATTCCAGATGAATGATAATCTGCTTCATTCCTTGTCTAAGTAAACTACATGCAAAACTGCAATTTTTTGCAGAAAATGTCAGATATCTAGCAAAGCTACTCTAGCCAACATCAAAGTAGAATGATCATAATATGATACCCAATATTGATGGCAGTCTCCATTTTATCCCCAGTCAAAACCCAAATTTTAATTCCTGCTTGAGCAAGCTTGTCAATGCAATCCGGAACCTAACCAAACACCAAAAAAAACAGAGAGAAATCCTTTAGGTCCTGTTCTAATCGATAAATATTCAGCTTTGTAAGAAATATGTGGTTAGTATTTCGCTAACTCACCCCATTCTGTAGTTTGTCCTCTACAGCAGTGGCACCAAGGAGGATTAGATCCCTCTCAACTATATCAGATGCTTCAGCAATAAGTGTTTCTTGATCTGCACTAACTAAGTTTTTGGCTTCAGAAAATTTCTTATCAAACTCCTTATATTCTTCTTCATCTAGTTCACGATAGGCTAGGACAAGGGTCCTAAGGCCTGCATCAGCATATTCATGCACATGCTTCACGGTTTTCTCTTCAAACTCTCTCCCATTCTTGGCAAGTCTTTCAAACATGACACTGCACATAGCATGACATGTGGCAAGTCAACATGATGAGGGTTAGAGTAAAAACTTTTAAGAAAAATTAAGTTTTTACAGGTCAGTCTGTCTCAAACCTGTCGGCACCTTTACTGAGTAGCAAAATTTTTCCCTCTTCATCTTTCACTATCACTGACATTCGCTTCCTTGCACTATTAAACTCTAAAACGTCGAGAAGTTTGTAAACCCTGCAAAATGAATGCAGTCATTCAATAACTATTCTACTAATCATCAGAAAATAAACTTCAAAACAACAGTCGCTGACACAATTTAATCAGGTATACTACATTATAGAAGCCATTGCACTTAGCATAAAGAAACAAAATTGAAATCCCAAACACCATGACAGTTTCTTAGGAAGAATATGAACAGATGCTAAGAAAAATAGAGATGGCTTGAGTAACATTCTAACCAATTTTTTCACAACTCAGATCATAAAAAATAATATCAAAACATCAGGTACACTTTGTCCCTGTGTAAGGATGTCAAAATTTCGGTACCCACAAGTGTAAGCCAAGTTCACCTATTCTGAACAAGATCTAGTCTAGGTTCTCACTGAGGCAAGGATTTGAAAATCTCATTAAACTTCATACCCAAGTGCACTCCTGACTAGAAACATACACGGATTTCAGTTCAAAGGTCCAAAACCATGCTTAGCTGATTTAAAACTTCTGTTTTACAAACTGAAATTGTCTTCTAAACCCCAGTTTTCCCAGCACCATTCAAAGTCATGTGTTTAAAATTAAGTTTGCAAATAGATTTCCTAACACAGTTTAGACCAATTGTAGAATAGAAATCACTACTTCAAGCTGTTTTACTTGTATATTGTTTGAATAACTTGGGAGGAACAAAACAATATAAATATAGCTGTCACAAACAAATATTTATGAAGTAGCATGTGCCCTTTGCACTGAGAATCCAACCTAAAAATTGTTGTATTCAATAGCAACGGGGAGGAAAAGAAGTCCAAACCCTTTATGAAGAAGATAAGAAATCATTGCCCAAAAAAACATAAGAAAAGAAAAGGACAAGCAATCAAAGAAACTGACCTTTCAACTTTCTTGCCAGAAACTAGATCCAACTCATGAATTGACAAACTAGTCTGAGTTCTTTTGTAGAACTCAAAGCCAAGTTCTCTAGCTGCAATAACAAATGCTGCTTCATCTGGAGATTCTGCCTCATATGAGACTTTTCCCGTGTCTTCGTCCTCTTCAGGTATGGCCGTATGACATATTGCCAATAATCGAAAAAACTTTTGGATAACATCAGCATTTGGCTCATCAACCCATTCGCCATTCATTATCCTTTCATCTGAAAAATTAAAACCTTTGATGGGTGCTTTGGCATTAGAATCCCTGATCTCATTTAATTCTATACCATTATCCTGTTCATGTATCAATGGCGAGCCTTTTCTTCTACTCATAGCCTTCTCAACCTCTGTAACACCACGTCCATAAGCCACCCCAGCAACTGAACATTTAATGAACTCCATTGAGTTGCAGGTCAGAGTTCCAGTTTTATCAGAAAGTATTGTGTCAACTTGGCCAAGTTCTTCATTCAAGTTAGAAGTACGGGCATGAGCAGGTTTGTCTGCTTCTTCATAATACATATGGATATCCTGATTGATGAAGATGCTCTGAAGGACTTTCACAATTTCTATTGACACATACAAAGAGATTGGAATAAAGTTGCTATACAACATTAAGGCTGTCAAGGAATGATATATAGCAGCTGCAACTGGTCTTTTTGGATCAAAGAAAATTGTAGAACTATCTGGTCTTAGATACCACCTTTTCATCACCCCATTCTTTAAATCATCTTTTGTTGTGATGCCAAAGACAATGGATCCAACAGATGACAATAGCAACAGAAGACCGAACATGAAATATATCACTTTGTCCATCTTCTTCTCAATTCTGCTTCTCTTTGAAGGGGGGGCAGTAGAATTTTGTATTACTTTAGTGTCATGACCAGTGAAAATGACAGCTCCAAATATATAGGACGTATTACGGAGTTTCGAGTCTCTCAAAAGAAGTTGCTGAGGAGAAAGAGGGTATTGATGCTCCTGAAAGTCCAAGCTACCAATAAAAGAGTACAAATTTGCGTTTGGATCTTCACATTTTATTGTCCCTTTAAAATCCTTGAAGTTCAAATCCTCTTGTAAGTAAGAAGTTACCTCCAATCCTTGTTTCAACTTCAAATTTGTCTCTCCATCCAAATTCATGGTCTCAACGTAACAGACAGCATCTTCATAGCTGGATGAAAGCAAGAGAAGGTCTGCTGGAAAGAATTCATCTTTCTCCACCTTCACTATATCCCCTACCGTCAAATTCTTCCACTCGGTATGCTCGAAAACACCATCACCTTTATGAACTTTAACTTTTCTATTGTTCACCTCAGTATCCTGCAAAATTATTCCACTCACAAAATTACAAATTCTCACTACATAATTTACACAAATACTTTCCTTAAAAATACATGATATAGTGTCTCAGACTTAAGTGCCAAATTTGAAGTTTGCCCTTTTGTATACCATACTATATTTAAATCAAATTATCTAGAGTCTTCAAGTTAAGCAATTAATTTAACCTAGAATCTCAGAGATAATATGTTTGCAGATACTGTAACTATACCAACAAACTTGCAGTTTGCACGTATCCTGTTCAAGCACCATATCATGTGAATTCTGATTTTTTTGAACACTGGTTTTCTTCAAGCCTATGGATACTTGTAGCCCCAATACATTTATTTTAGCTACGTGAATTATATGACTTGCAAGAAAAAGTAATTTCAAACAAGACCTGGAAAACGCAAATGAGTAAGGGCATAGAGTGACTCGTTTTGATTACACGACACTTTTGCTGACACAAGGTTATGATATGAGAATCAAGAAGTGGCAGAAACCAGAAAGTATAAAATACCTGCTGTTTGCGACGCCAATCTTCAACGCCTTCTTTCACCATGGTTGCACCAATAACAATAATCAGAGGAAAAATAGCACTAACAGCCGAGTAAGGTGCAAGGTGGGTGAAGGATAAAACACCAGCGACTAAAAAAAAAAAATTAGCCACTCTCCTAAACTGTTCAAACAGTGACTTAGGCAAGAAAGTAGCAGGAGTATATTTTGTAGAACTGACAGAATTATCAGAATAATTCTGAACTACAGCCTCAGGGCTATCTGGTTCATTGCAGAGGACAACCCTGGAATATCCTCTTCCTCCAATACTTGAATAATCTTCTTTGAACGATGATCTACCACATGTGAATGAATAGATCTTGCTGAGATGTAGCTTTCTTCTTCTTCTTTCATCCCTCATCTTTTTTCCTTTCTTAACTCGCTGATATATATATTTAAATAGAAGAAGAATAGATGAATGAATTGAGTATCAAGAGGTAGATGAACCCTGTAAAACGAACTTGTTTTGCTCTTTCCCAAAGCTGGTCTGAACTGAAAATTCCAAAAGTAACTAAAAAAACGGAAATTCTTCACAAATCTCAGGAGCAGGAGAGAGATTCAGAATGCTTATTACTTAAAAGTAGCTCCTTTTTAAGAGTGAAATCTTCCTCTTTAAGGCCAACCACGTTCCTCAACTAACCAATATTACTTGCTCCCACGAAAGTCCAGAAGCCTCCCCTGTAGCTCAAGTACCAAAGAAATATATTGTACGTATGAGTATAGATAGATAGAGAGAGAGAGAGAGAGAGAGAGAGAGAGAGGTAATAGATGTAGAACCCCGGAAAAAGCTCTCAATGACCCAGTAATTTAACGAGGGAAATGAATGGCGCGTTCAAAGAAATGTCAAATCTTTACACGGAAATGAGGGGGGAACCCAGAAGAGTATACTATCCACACCTAGTGAGAGCCAAGAAAAGAAATAAATTTAGATGTTTGAGGGAAGATCAAGGAAGACGAGGTGGAATTAAGAAATGAAAAATCTGCCGATTTGGTATGTTTGTGTTTTTTGTAACGATGGCGTAAAGAGAAGCTTTGAACAAAGACTTGAATTAGATCTCTCATGTTGACTTTAACAATATGGTGAATTCGCATTTGCTTCCGGAACGTGACGAATTCAAAACAGCGACTAGTTTTCCAGGAAAAACAGAGCCATGTGAACAAAAATTCTCCGATCAAAGAACAACATTTTTTTTTCAAAAAAAAAAAAAAAGGAATTGGGACGTAAACAATACTTTGTAGAAATTGCAATCGTCAACACGTAAATTTCCCTGGAAAAATGAAAAAACAAAACAAAAATTATTGTGGGTTTTTTTCTTTTTCTTTTTTTTTTTGGTTGTATTTCGCGGGAAAGCTATTGAGCTCGCCAATGGTGGATTGGTTACTGAGCTGTCTCTGTCTTAAATAATGAAGCTTTCACAAAATTAAATTAAACCTCGGTAGAAAGAGACGGAGTTTCATTTTAATAATAACACTACTAGTGTGAAAACTAAAGACGAGGCTCAAATTATAAATAATACACTTAATAATAATACATTAATTAAGATAAAGAGGAAGAAAACAGAGAAGACAGAAGGGAGCTTAAGGATTTGTCTTCTTCTAGAAAATATGAACACGTTACCTTTCTTCTTCCCAATCAGCCATCACAGCAGGGACAGAAAGGGGATATCCACAGAGAGAGAGACATATACTAGTATTCGTATATACATACTATATAATATTATTTGACATTTAATTATAATAATATCTAGGAGGGTAATTGGACAAGTGATTATGATGAAGCATAAGAACAGGGAGATGGGGATGAAGCACAAGAGGAATTTTTTTTTTTTTTGGTTTGGTGAATTTGATCAACACCAATGTGCGCCGCCATGAGAGGGAAACTAAGTGAAAATACTATGAATGAATTAGAGGGATAAACCCATATAGTACGCAACCACATGTCCACGCACAAAGAATAGTCAAAATGTCATATTTGTGTTTCTTCTTTTACCATTCATTGTTTGCGAGGTGGCATGATAAGATTGGAATGAGAAAACTTCGTTTGAGGCTCAATTCAAGATCCAATAGAAATGAGAATAGTCTTGAAATTCAGACCATATAATAATTTTAAGAACACATAATTTCTTTTTTTTTTTCAAAAAAAAAAAGAAGTTGAACGTATTTTGTTATCCTAAATATAATGCTAGTTGAAAACTTGCAAGTATTTGTTTTGGTTCTAGATCATAATCCATTTTGTCCTCCCAAATCTAGAAGATAGGTTTCCATTCAACAATCTTAACAAAATTAAGGAGAAATTATTAACTCATTAAATATTTTGATGAGTCACATTTAAGAATTGTTTGCTCTTCAAATATTTTATAGGGTTAAGTAGTAAATCTATCCCAGAAGTATTCGCAGAAAAATGATTTTGCCCTAGAAGTATTTTTGTCTCAATATTGCCTTTGAAGTTTAAAAACGTAATAATCTTCCCCCTCCGTTAAATTAAAGTTAAGTTTGACCATTAAGTTTGATTTTTTTTTTATTTTTAAAGCTTACGAGGATTATGACTTAGCTAAAGTTTTAGCTTAGGCAGTAGTGAATAAAAATGAAAAAACAAAAACAATTCAAATTTACATATTAATATTCATTTATTATCTATGAATCACTCTGATGTAGAGTTGAGCAAAAACACGATGCTCCAGTCCAGTCCAACCCAACCCAAGCTGGTCCAATCAGGTCCACAGGCTACCTTGTGCAGCTCGAGGTCCTCCTTGGACCAGACCTCGGTTGATGTCCAACCCGGTCTAATCTGGTCCATTCTCATCCATATTCTAATGTGACACTTCTCTATGTTCAGCCTCAAGTAAGTTAAGCATTTTTTTTATTTTTTGAAAATAATAAATTAATATATGTGGGTAGATGTTGATTTTTTTGTTATTTATTCTTTTATCCATGTCATCTGAGCTAAAACCTTAGTTGAGTTATCATCCACGTAAACTTTAAAAATTAAAAAAAAAAGTCAAATTTAATAGTCAAACTTAAATTTATTTTAACATATGGGCAAAATTGCTACCTTTTTAAACTTTTAAGGTGACTGTGAGATAAAAAAACTTTCATGGCAACATTGATCCTACAATAATACTTCCAAAGCGAATTTGCTACTTACCCCTATTTTATATTATTGGCTAAAGAATTCTTTTAGAACATGATTTATATTTGGACTTGAAAGAGCAATGGTTAAAAAGGTATTTAAAAGAATTGATACATATGTTTTACAAAATAACAACTAATTTAACTAAGTTTTTAATTGAAGGAAAAAAACTAAGTTTTTTAATCTCTCTGTATATATATATATATATATTGTCAGAATATCTATAAAGTAGTTATTTAACTCCAACAAAAATATACTATATAGTATATACTTATACATATATAATACTAAGAATATATTATTAAGAACAAAATTTAGGTCAAGCTACGCTCATTATTTTGCTAATTAATTATTAGTTGTCGAAATGCATTTGCACACTTGTAAATTCACCTATGAATATTTATAAATTTTAGTATCCAATGTTTAGCTATGAATTGCTGGGGAAAAAAATGTCAGTTATGAGTTATAAATTTTCATATGGACACTTGTGTTTTTTTGTCATTATTAATTGTTAAAATTAAAATGTGTAAATCTGCAGATAAACATTTGTTCATGTTAAAACTTAAAACTGTGCATATACATTTGAAAATTTACCTGTAAATTTTACCTAATAAATATAAGCACATTCCCTTTTTTTTTTCCATTTAAAAATTGAAATGTGATTTTGTCACACTCTTTTCCCTCATTATTTTATTTTGGGAGAATTCTATTTAAATATTAGATAAATTTCTAATACTCCAAAAAGGCCGTTAAATTTTTTAAAAGACACTTTGATCTTAAGGGTAGAATCTTGACTTTTATATTTTGGTGATGTGACACCTAATGCAAAGAGAGAGAGGAGAGAAGGACAGGCTAATAGAGGAGAGAGGGAGACAGTAATTAGGAAAGACATATTAATTCCATTACGAGTTTTTTCATTTACATTATGAATCTTGTTAGTTCTGTTACCAATTATGTCAAAACACGTTCATCAACTTAAAATGTAAAACTAGGATGAGCTTGTTAATCCCGTTATGAGTTTAGTTGTTTATATTATGAGTCTAATTATTTCTATTATCGATTATGTCAAAACACATACATCCCATTGTGTTCATCAAACTTAAAATACAAACCCAGGATTTTGACATAATTGGTAGTGGAAATAACTAGACTCATAACATAAATAACAAAACTCGTAACAAAATTGACAAGCTCGTCTTAAATTTGTATTTTAAGTTAGTGAATGTGTTTTAACATAATCAGTAGCGGAAATAACAAAACTCATAACGTAAATGACAAAATTCAAAACGGGATTAACAAGCTCGACTTGATCATCTTCTCCCCTCTATTAGCGTGTATCAGCAAGGATCACATCAACCAAATTTAAAAAAACCCAAATTCCACCCCTAAGACTAAATTGTCTTTGTCAAAATTCAGCAGCCTTTTGAGAGTTTTAGAATTTTATGTGGTATTTATATAGAATTTTCCCTTTTATTTTTGACAAACATATTTCCAAGCACAGACATAATATTATTATCCAAACTTTCAAAGAATATGTTAATTATCTCATGGATCCAACTTTCGTTTATTAATACAATATCTAGTTTATAATATAAATTACATAATGAATAAGACTTAAATTGACGACTTTTTTTTTCTTGTAAATTCAGACAGGAAGATAACCCAATTATTATGGCTCTAATAATATATACACTTTTAATTTTGGTAAAAAAAAAGTGATTTTTACTTAGAATTTTATTTATAATTATTCTAGAATGTTATAATTTTTGACCTATTCTCTCTTTCTCATTAATAACTTAAATTGACTGCACAAAATTTCGTTAAAAAAAAATAAGACTCTAGATATTCATTCTAGATTGTTAAAGGAAATTTGGTCAATGTAAGCACATAATTCTTACAAATTACAAATATGTAATATTATTCCCAACCCTCCAAACTATCAGGCACGCGCACCCGGGGGGGGGGGGAACCTAGTTCTTTCTAGAGTCTCTCTTTAAATGGCTGGGAAAGTTCCCATTAAGAACTGATTGCTCTTCAAGTATTTTATATTATAGACTAATTTAACAAAATAACAACTAATTTAACTAAGTTTTTTAATTGAAGGAAAAAAAACTAAGTTTTTTAATATCTATCTCTTTATATATATTGTCAGAATATCTATAAAGTAGTTATTTAACTCCAAAAAAAATATACTATATAGTATATACTTACACATATATAATACTAATTAAGAATATATTATTAAGAACAAAATTTAGGTGAAGTTACGCTCATTATTTTGTTAATTAATTATTAGTTGCTGAAATGCATTTGCACACTTGGAAATTCACATATAAATACTTATAAATTTTTGTATACAATGTTTGCGGCTTTTTTATCTAAATATTATAAAATAAATAAATAAATACCGAGATCCAATATTTTAAGAAGTATTTACCGAAATGCTATAAGCAAAATCGCCCTCTGTCTGTGCGAGTTTCGAAAATCGACTTACCTTTGTGCGAGTTCTTCATAAAATGAGAGAGAGGGGAAGGAAATTGCACTGAACTCGCACCAGGTTTATGCGAGTTCAGTGGGTCCAGGGTATGACAACGCGGGTCCACCAGCATGGGGTTGCGAGTTCACTGAACTCGCATACCCTTAATGCGAGTTCAATGAACTCGCACAAGGGTAATGCGAGTTCAGTGAACTCGCACCAACCTCGTGCGAGTTCAGTGGCTCCCTTCCCAATGCATGGGGAGGTGGGCCACCTGCTCCCCTGCGTAGAAAGAGACATAGCTTCAGAGCAGAGTAGGGAGCAATAAATCATTTCCCTCGTTTTTTCTTTGCCAACGGTCATCTCGTGAAGAAACAGTGCATACCACGCCCTCCTATATAAACCATCTTTCCACTCATATTTGCCTCACTCCTTTCATTCTTCCCTTGTTGCCATTTCTTTCATATATCTGAAGCAAAAGTTCCATTCCTGCATTGCTTCTTGCTCTCTTCTCTCCCTCATTCCTGCATTGCTTCTTGCTCTCTTCTCTCCCTCATCTGTATTATATTACCTTGTTTGCAGTTGTATTTAGCTTGTGCTTTGGAGTTTGAAATTTGGATCATTAAATCATTACAACGGTAAGGAATTTATTATGTGTGATTTTTGTTTTCAAATTGTATAGTTTGGTAATATTTATGTTACGTTAATAACTGTTATTTGACTGTATATGTTATTAACAGGTGGTAAGTGTTGGGTTGAAGAAGCTGAAAGTTTAA
>JBAGKO010000002.1:11118743-11134726 GCA_037177275.1 Acacia concinna | reverse complement strand
TTAAAATAATTCAAAAACGTACTCCTTTAAATCTTAGTTTTTGATTCCATCATCTTCTATTTTTCATGAATTTCTCTAAAATTAAACATTTACTGAACAATTATTCAGATAAAATTCATACCCTTGCATTTTACCCCATAAATTGCACATAAAATAATAAGACTTTATTTTATTATTACTTGAAGAATTTACCCAGAAAATTGGGATGTTACAAGTAACATAACGACACGTAATCAAACAAATTAATGCCACCCATTGTAGTAGCTGTAGCTGTACCTTCTTCACCTGCCATATTCATAACTGTGTATCCCACCTCTCCAATTTCTTCATCATCTCATTTATTCTCATTCCTCTCTATCTTACATTAAACTTGATATAAAGTTAAAAACTTATTGTATTCTTGTGCTTTTCCTAATATTAATTTTAGTATTAGTATAACGAACTCCTATTAAATTAAATTTTTTTAAAAATATATTTTTCTCTCTACTGGTTTTTTCAAAACAGTAGAATGAGCAAGCTTGCCTATTTATTTAGTCTTATAGAAATATTTTTATGATGTTATAAATAAGCATGTGAAATAAGGCAATAACTTTTATCTCGATTTAAGAAAAAATGTTTAGAAAATGACTTTTTTACTTCCCAAATAAGTACTTCGCAAATCATACTACTATAAACCTTAATTAACATAAACTATTTAGATTGAATTAGAATGGTTTATGTTGGGTGGGCGGGGGGGAGGAGATGTTTTGAGTTGAATTTAGTTTACGTATTTTTAAAATACTTTTACAATTTTAACATCGATATATAATTTAAAATAAAAAAAGCATTATAAGCATCACATCATAAAACATTGCAGATAAAAAATTTTAAATCTAGACAATTCAATTTAAATCTTAATATTTATATATATATAGAGCCATGAACTTAATTATGGAAAAAGACATATATATATATATATATATATAAAGAAACAAAGACAACATGTTCCATTTATACTCCTTATAAAAAAAATGAAGACCAAATTAATTGAAGTTTGCATGGTTAGGATAATAAAAACTCAAATCATGAAGTATGAATTTCGTACATTGGGAAAAATCCTCTTGAAAAGCTCTTCACTCATACGTGCATAAGTTATGGTAAATGAAAGGATAGATGTAGTTGAATTTATTATAATGAGGAGCCTGGTTTTTAAAAGGGAAAAAAATAATACCATGGAAATAGTAAAAAGACAATTCAATAACGTGAAATCTAAAAATCCTAAATCAGTTATTGGTGGGAATTTAAACATTTTAGAATCTTGAAATTTTGTGAAATTACATAAATGCTCCTAGATTTTTATAACAATAGTGTCTATATTCACAGCAATTTTGCAGCTTAAATACATATTATATAATGCCTTTATTGCTATGAATTGAGATACTTTTACTGTGAAAATCTAGAGGCATTTACATAGTTTCATAAAATGTCAAGATTCAAAACATTTCAGATTCTTACCAAGAACTAGTTTGGGATTTTCAAATTTCATAACACTGAATTATTTTTTTACCATTTCCATGGTATTTTTTCTGGAATTTCCTTTGTAAAGAAAATATATAGTCCTCTCAATTGCTTAGAGAATTATTGAGGATACCAAGCTATTATAATCCACAATGAGCGGATGATTAGTCCTTGGCCTACCAGGCTGGGGGATACCTTACGAAATCAAAAAAAAAACATTATTGACCCATCTTACAAGGATTTTCTAAATATATGATTCCCTATTGGCCACTATGGTGTGTTTGGATAGTGAGAAAAGTGAAGAAAAATTGGGAGAAAATAAATATTAGGGTTAAAATCTTATATAAATAGTAAAGAAGTTTACTATTTTTGAAAGTTTCCTCCCATAATTTTCCTTTCCTTATAATTTTCTTTCAATCTAAATATGGGATAATGTCTCTATATTTTAAAATAGTGAAGCTACTTGTGGTGACATACTCTAGGACATCAATAGAATTTGGGAACTTGTTTTCATGAAAAAAGCTAAGCCCTGTCCCTTCTACAATCCAAACATAGATTAGTAACTTCCTAATCTATGTTTGGATTGTTGCATTTTTTATTTCATGTCAAGAGAAGTTAACCATTGTGCTAATTCTCTGGATGCTCGTCCAAGTCATCAAACAAATGTCGATGCTATCATTAAATATTCTTATGCATTGCAGTTCGCAATTATCTTGAAAGATTTTAGTCCTAATCTTCATTTAATTAGTTAATCTCTTAAAAAGGGATAATTATTTTCTCGTGGGCCCTTATTCCAAAAATCGGAATTGCTTTCTTGGCCATTTAAAAGAGTCGGTTGGATTAATTAGATCATCAAAGTAATTAATTAAAATTGGAGATCCAGAGATGAAAAGATAGAGCCAAATTGTATAAACCCAAATGAATGGGACCATATATAATGACTTAATCCAATTGTCATTTGTTAATGGCTTGCTCTTATCTCTATGTTAGTTTGTAATCCCTCGAATCGAATATTTTTTAAATTCATTTAATTATGTTGTTATTTCTTATTTTCTCATCCATATCATCCTACCGAACACGAAATTGACTATTAAAATTGTTTTTTCCCCTCGTCACATTCATAATAAAATGTTTATAATTTGTCTGTCATTTTAAAATTCTCAAGAAAGCATTAACTATTATTATTTAATCATATTATTACGTTTAAAAATTTTATAAATATTCTAGTGCAGCATTAACTGCTAAAATAAATTAAGCATACATTAACTGGCAAAAAAAAAAAGAATTAAGCAGACATTAAAAATTAATTATTTTTTTAAACTATAAACTGGAAACCTAAATGATAGAATCAAAATAACGAAGGAAGTAATTTACTTACTCAAAATTTGAAGTTATCAATTAATTCAATGAACATGAGCATATACACTCACATGCGTAATCAATGAAACTGCATTATATTTAAAAAATACTTCAATTGTAATTTATACGGTATAAAGTAGGTTAAAAATTCATGTAAACAATAAAGTAAGTTAATTGTTAAAAGAATTTTATCAGGTAAAGGTGCAAAATTAGGGAAAGTGTTTTTTACAAATTGCGGCCAACATAACTATTTTTTGTTGAGTGCAAATTTGGTAAAGAACAAATTTTTACGGAGCAAATATAAGAAGGCTGTTAAGCCGCCGTTAATTCCATCCGCGTTCTTGGGTGCGGGGCCCACTATCATACCATGTGGCCCTTTGGTCCTCTCCTCGTGTACCTTCGGTCCTTTTTCCTCTCTCCACACCCTTTTAACCCTCTCTTTTCTTGTGCTTATCCGGTACTATGTTAGCCTCAAAGATCAGAGAAGACAACTTAAAGAATAAAGGGACAAAAGCTCTCCACCAGCCTACAAGATCGAGCAAGTCCGCCTCATGTAATAAATTTTTTTTGTCAAATTACAGCAACTCAGAACCTCTATGTTTTGAAAAAGAAATAAATTAATGGTGAATCTTGACCACAAGCTTAGACACCCTTTTGATTTCATTAGGAAACCTTCACGATTTCAGAGAAAGATGGGAGGAGATGCGGTAACACAGTCAACGACGGACGACGCTTTAAACTTGGAAAAAGAAGAAAGGATGCTAAAACTCTCTCTTCCCCATAACTTTGCTTCCAATTTCTGCACCCACCACTGTTACAAAATAAAAATTAAAACCAAACAACAAATATGAAATTGGAAGAAAAATTGTGAAGCTAAAGTTGAAAAGGTAAGGGTGAATGTTTGGTTAATCTTTGCTCCTTCGATTCCACCTAGCCTTGGCCAACGTCAACTTTTGCTCGTTCAATATTACCTCAACCTAGGAAGGTGTCAAGGCCACCAATAGATCTAAAACCTATATGTTGAGCAAACTATTGAAAATGATTCAGTGACCTTCCTCAGTTCTTCAACCTAGGGGATGTGATGGACGTTGTCACTGGCGGCGATGGTATTGACTATGGCATTGTTGAGGTGGGTGGTGATCAATTGACATTAATATGGATGAGTTTTTGGTAGCCACTTGACTTCTCTATTGATACTTTAAGGGATAGAAGCTGTGTGCTACTGTTTGCAAGAAGGATTGAAGAGAAAAACGTCTACCGGAAGGAGATCACAAAGAGGATGGTAATTGGAAGGATTGAGAAGCTATAGGGATAGTGATTTGGTTGAGCATAAGTAGGAGAGATGGTTAGAGAGAGAGGGAAATGGTGGAGGTTTAGAGAAGTGGAGGTATGTGGCAGATGAATTGTGATTTTCCAGTCAAGATTGATTCTTTGACTTCCACGTAGACCCAACCCCTATACCACATCACTTGCCAACTATACATTCTTCGGTCATAATTTTTCATTTAACAGTCAATGTTAATATGACTAACGGTCTTGTGAAATTTGCTCCATTTTAAAATGATTATGACTATTTTTGCACCCAACAAAATATAATTATGCTGGGTGCTCCTAGCACAACTCTTGATTACTAAAGTTGCACCTTTACCCAATTTTATCAGGCTATGGGCTTGTTTGGCATGACTTAAAATAGTTAAATAAGATCTTATGTATAAAGTACAAGAAAGACCCATTTCATATACTTATTTCATACTCCGCAATAAGTCACTTATAAATCATTCCAAACATACACTATGTCAACATTCTTATGATAAGTATCTCAAAAAAAAAAAAAAAAACACTTGTGTGTTTAGTGGCATTTTCCTCCCAAACATGTTCTCTTATTAATAATGAAACAATAAGAGACATATTCATTTATTTATCAAAGAGAATTTATAGAACATAATACTGTTTATAAAATATAGACAATTCCTTTTTTTTTTTTGGATAAAAAAATGTAGACAATACTAATAATGTGGTTCCATGTTTAATCAGAAACCCTACAAGCATTATCCTTTATGGCATATATAGTCGGTTGGGGAACCCAAAATTGACTACTCACAGTCATAATTGATATTTTTTTTTTGACCTGAAGTCATAATTGATATGAGACATTATACATGACTGCTTTCAAATTACCTATACTTCTTTCTTTTAAAGACAATAGCCATAATTGTGTAAACAAGAAGAATAATTTAAAATCGCTAAAAACTATAAAATTAAAAGATTTTGAGTAAAATTGTCCCACGGAAAGAAGAAAGAAAGAAAGGGAAATTTGAGAAATTAAATAATATATATATATATATATATATCAAATTTTGTTTTATATAATTAGATAAGGTGGTTTTTGTTACATTCTTCAAGACTTAGAAATAATATGATTTTTTTACCATAAATAGATAATATGATTAATTATATACCGATTATATATAATGAATTGATTTTTATGTGTAACCGTAGAGTATCTTCAAGTCACTTTGGATTTGAGTCTGTCGGTACGAGAGCGTTAGAGTTTAAGGCTTCGTATTATTTACGTGTTTTGGGATTTAAACTTTAAATAGCCTGTTAGCAACTCTTAGTTAAACCAGATATTTTACATAGTATAATGTTACACTCTATCAATTTATTCACACACACACACACACACCTTATTATGAAAAATGTCCAGACTCCTAGGAATTAAAAGAATATTTTACTTCATAAGAAATGAACTTAATTTTGTTGTTGTCATCTATCCCACCTTACAATTCTCCATAAAGAAAACAATGTTAATTGAGTCAAAATCCTCAGAGTAGTATCGCTTTTCCGATAACGATGGTGAATTAGTAACAACAATATCTAAACGTTTATTTTAAAATTTCTCATGTCCTAAATAATGCGTACGGAGAAAAAAAAAATCCAATTAAGACCCACATTTTTTAGAAGTATTTGTGCACAAATAAAAAAAAAAGATTTACATGTGCGTATTTGTAATAGGCTTGTAGGCCTTTTATTTTGTAATGCTATTATTAAGTAGGCCAAAGCCACCGGCAACGCAATTATTGTTCCTCATATGCCATGCAAATTTTTTTACTTTAAAAAAAAATTATGGATCCCACTAATTTTAAAGCCACACAACTTTTTCTAAAAGAGAAGTCAACTTTGGAAAAATAATTCCAAGAAAAAAGTGTAAATTTTTAAATTTACATAATGATTCATTTTGATCGTTTAATTCAAAAAAAAAAAAAATCGCTTTGTTAATAAAACATGCTTACATTGAAATTTTAAATATTAACAAAATATTCTTAAATACTGCCATATTATGTTTTATTTTATTTTTAAATAACAATGATTGACATAAAAAAAAAAGGTTATTTGAGATTTATTATGTTAGAATTCAAGGATTGAAAATATAGTTTTGATTGAACCAACCATAAGACTGGTTCATTGGTCTAATCGGCTAACCCTAATTGAGTTTTGCTACTTTGTTTTTTAAGCCAATAATCAAGTTATTCATCAAATAATTATAAATAATACAACACAATATAATTGTTTACAAATAGATATTAGCACTGCTTAATTTTTTATCAACATTAAAGTTGACTAAATAGTTTGGATCTTAACTATAAGCTTTTTGTTTAAAAAAATAATAAGCAGAATATTTTATTGGATAGAAGTAAAACATGAAGAAACAAGGACAAAATGCACGATCGTGTGAATGAAAATTAATAAGATGAGAATCAACGAGTTTGAAGGCGTCCCAGTTATTTAAACATAGTATTTTTTTTTTTAAAGAAGGTATTATTTCTATTTTATAACGAGGACATGTTAGTACCTTAGTTCAAGGGTCTTAAAGTGTTTTACTAACGTTTGTTAACTTTAATTTACAAATGGCGGCAAAAAACAATGGATAATTAATTAAATAAGTTTACATATTTTAAATTATTTTGACTTATGGATTACTTTATAAAAATTTTCAAACTAAACCATTCACCAGACTAAAATATCGTAGGTTAATATTATTGGTAGAGGGAGGAATAAATAAAGAAATAATCAAACATGTAGTACTCCTAAATAATCAGTGGCTTTCTGGGAAAAATACTAAAAAAATATGATTGACTTTGTTTTTTTTCCATCTATAAATTTAAAATCTTGATACAATACAGCCTTATTTTCGAGGCTGCAGACCCAAAAAAAACAACAGTGTTGGACTTATTGTGTGGTCCATCCTTGATGGGCCAACGGGCCACTCAAAGTTCTAAAGCCCATTAGGATTTTGTTTAAATTATTTGATAGAGTAAGTTCAAATTTTATAAATTTAAGATATTGTGAGATACTCTCATAAATATATTTTTGAGAATATGGTGGGGGTGACAATTAATCAATTTTAGTAAATTCTATTTTCATCTGCCATAATTCATACTCACGATGCTTGTAGAGCGTTCTAACTCAACTCACTACTTATTAACACAGTACAAAAAAAAAAAAAAAGAGTTTGATGTTATTAGGTTATAGAACACGATCGATAATTTCTACTTGCTCATATATGTTCACATCCCCAGTTTAATTAATTTCAACGCTTCCGGAAAAAATAGGAGTAAAAGCTGTTTGGAAGTTGGAACTAACACATTGCAAAAGTAATCATGCAAGGAAATCAGGTGAAGTTATAAGGGGTAGGTAAGTCTCAAGGAGAAGAGTGAGAGGGAAGGGTTGAGATTGTCAATAAATCAGATGATCTTGTCTCCTTCAAATGTATATAAATTAAGCTTAGTATATGTTTTTTTTTTTGAAAAAATTATTTTCTTGGGGAAAGTCTCTGTTTCAAAATTTGTTTGGTAATAAAGACCTATATTTTTATGCATGAAATCCTGTAGAGTCATGCTTTTCGCGCATAAGAATATATAAGGCCTTCTTGGTCAATAAAATTTCAAAAAAAAGTAAACTTTTCATTGATTTTTGGGTTAAGGTGTAAAATATATATATATATATATATATAATTCTTTTTCAAGTGAGTCCAATAACAAATGTTTTTTTTTAAAAGTAAAAATAGACATGTGGTTATAAAAGAGGAACAAAAGAAGACATGTTATAAAATATGAGCAAAAGTTACACTCTCCATTAAAGTTAACATGTTAACCGTTAAATATAAGTTTTTTTTACTAATATTGATGATTTAGATAGTGAATTGTCTTTTATTTATAACTTGGGAGGCTAGAAATCCTCAAATCGGCTTTCTCTTTCTTCCCATTCCACTAACCGCCCTCAATTTTACTTTTTCACTTCCAACTTTCAGCTCAAAGCGCCTTCGGATTTTTCACCAAACCTATCACCATATATATGCCAAACCTCAACTCATCTTCATCACCATTAATTCAACATGTAGTCACCTTAATTTACTTCATTATCACTACTCTTTGTTTTTGTCTTATAGCCGAGCCAAGAAATTGTCAGGTTCGTATTTTGCTGGATAAGAGGAGTAAGGAGGCGTGCATAAATAAAGTCATGGACAACAATTGCTAGGGTCCAAGCACCACTAGATTCTAATTCTCTCCTAAGATCTCACATAGCTAATACTAAATTGCTCTATCATTCATCCAAGCACCGCTAGATCTTGATTCTCTCCTATACGAAGGTTTGTCAATAAACCCATCATTTTTATTTTTTAAAAGTTTCCTTCTTGCTCAGCATTTAAATATTTCAAGTCACTATTCAAGTCATCAATATTAGTCAAAAAACTTATACTTAATGGTCAACGTTATGACTTTAACAATGAGTGTAACTTTTGCTTCTATTTTATAACTATATGTCTACTTTTTCTCCTATTTTATAATCACATGTCTACGTTTGCTTTTAAAAAAAGGCATTTGATGCTCGACGTATTTAGGAAATAATCACATGCGTATTTTTACATCTTACCCCTTGTTTTTTCCTATGTATTTTTGACCCCTCAAGATTTTTATGAATATGTATTGCACGTGACCTCTGCTTCTGGGTGGCATTGACGTGATTCTTAGAAATTCTTTAAGTTCGGTTGTTGAGGGAAAATTGGTAATTTTGGGTGAGTATGGCTTGTGCATATAGAAGGGGATTGCAAAATATTGTTTGATATTATGATGCAGAAAACTTGAACTTATCTCACAAGAATTGTTTAATTTTTAATCAATCAATATCATCAATATATTTTAAAAAGTTTAATAAATTACAAACTGTAAATAGTACAACTTATCTTGAGCTTCATGCATATACATGAGCTCAAAGATAAAAATGTGAACAGAAAGCATAGATGCTATAGTATATATTGATATCTAAAAGTAATAAATTATTTTATCCCCCTATTTCCCACTTCTCTTTGTTATTTTATATGATTTATCGTCTGAATTGAGAGGATTTATATTGGGAAAATCCTAAAGACTATGGAAATATATAAAATATAGTTCAGAGCTACGAAATTGGCAAATTTCCGTTTAGTCCGTAGATAGGAATATGAAATTTTTGAATATTGAAATTTTGTGAAATTACGTAAATGCTCCTAAATTTTTACAAAAGTATCTCAATTCACAAGAAAAATATTTCAATTCATAATAACTCATAGTTTGAATATATATTATTTAAATACCTCAATTGTTTGTTATACTTTTAACAGTTCCTTTCGAATTCAGACCCCATCAAAGTAAAATAAAAAAGCCCAATAACACAATTCCTTAACCAACATCTGTTTGGTACCAGGCATAAGAGGGCAACACAAATTTTAATACGTTCGCTTTCAAAAAAGAAAAAAGGAAAAATGGGGCTAGCAAATTATAATTAATTGTTTTGCTCCTAAATCTTACATATAATCTATATTAAAATTTTATAAACATACTTCAACATTTTTATTAAATTGAACTCATTTAAAGTCTGTTTGGTACGAAGGATTTGGAAGAGAGAGAATTTTTGTCAGTTAGATTTTAAAAAAATTAGAAAAATGATGTAAAATTTTAATGAAGAGAAATGTAGGATAAATGAGTAAAGAAATTAATTAAACTTTTTTAACCCTGTTTCTCCAATTTTTTTTACATTTAACTCTCAAAAATTTTCCTTCCCATGTCATCTCCACTCCAAATCACGTACAAACAAAACAGACCCTAACTTCTCCAAACCCAATTCAATTGAACGAAAGCCCAACCCACTTATATTCATCATTTTTGTTTTCATCAGTTGATCAACAAGATAAGCTAATGTGGCTTAAAGATGCAACTAGAGATGGGTTCAATTTAATGACTCTGGAAGTGTTTATAAAAGATTTAAGAACAGATGTAACCTCAAAATCTAATTGGTATTCTGAACCATCAGACATCAACAGATAATCACAGAGCAAGTACTCAAACATGGCAATATATAGGTCATACGTACAAATAATAGGTGAACTTGTGTTGTCACTGACATTAAACCTTAACTTGTTTAGTGTCTTCCCTTTTCGTGTCAACGTTCTCCTCTCTTCAATCGTCACATTTCACCCAATCTTTCCCTCCCAAGACTAGGACATGAAAGAGAGGGTGCACAGAATAATCTCCATAACTAATTTGGTTCAATATATGAAAACTTGAATCTAATTTCTCTCACAAATCTTAAAGCCTAAAGAGTAACAACTGTGTGCAGGTTAAACTGGGTTTTCGGGTCAGCCCACTCTAATAAGCACCAGGAAAATCTCAACCTTTTGGAAGATTTTGGAGGATCCCCCTCAGTCCATTCTTCGTTAGATCATTAATAAAGCAATCAAATGAAGGTTACATCTCTCCTTATGCAATATTTCTCAAACGGAACATCTCAACTTTCTAAGCTTTTTAGGGAGCATAAATAGGAATCTAACCTTGTCTTGTGAAATCCGTCCTGCAATGGCTGCAATGTTCTGGGTATTGGCCTTGGCTTGCCTCTGCTGGCCTTTGGCCCTCAGCAATGCCCAAGCACCAGAGGCGACACCCTCAAAATTACCAACCAAAACACCAGCAGCACCTTCTAACTTGCCAACCAGAATTCCCACTGCAAGGCCGGCCTCTTCAACTGCGCCAATAGCTGCCATGAAACCTCCTGTCGTGGCAGCAACACCATCCACTTCTTGGAAACCACCAGCTGCAACCCAGGCACCTACAACCTCCAAAGTTCCAGCTGCAAGGCAGGCCTCTTCTGCCGCGCCAGTAGCAGCCACGAAAGCCCCTGTTGTCGCAGCAACCCAACCACCTGCAACCTCCAAAGTGCCAGCTTCAAGGCCGGCCTCTTCTGCTGCGCCAGTAGCAGCTGCGAAAGCCCCTGTTGTGGCAGTAACCCAACCACCTGCAACCTCCAAAGTGCCAGTTGCAAGGCCAGCCTCTTCTGCTGCCCCATTAGCGGCAGCAAGAGCTCCGGCTGTGGCAGCTACACCTACCACTTCTGCTGCACCACAAGTAGCAGCAAAAGCCCCTGCTCTGGCTGCTACTCCTACCAAAGTGCCAGCTGCAAGGCCTGCCTCCTCTGCTGCACCATTAGCAGCGGCAAAACCTCCCGTTGTAGCCGCTACTCCTACCACTTCTGCTGCACCACTAGTGGCAGCAAAAGCCCCTGTTGTGGCTGCAAGGCCTGCCTTGTCTGCTGCACCGTTGGCGGCTGCAAAAGCCCCTGTTGCAGCTGCAAGGCCTTCTCTGGCAGCTGCACCGTTGGTGGCAGCAAAACCCCCAATTGTGGCAGCCACACCTACTTTGAGCAAACCACCAACAGCAACTCCCACTTCTGCTCCTGTAAAACCCCCAGCACCCAAGGTTGCACCAGCTATCAGCCCAAAAGCCCCAGCCCCTAAGATTCCACCACCACAACCACCAAAGAGTCCACCTGTAGCAACTCCCATACTGCCACCGCCATTACCACCGCCATTAACACCACCACCAGTTGCTTTACCTCCACCATTACCACCTCCAGTGATATCCCCAGCACCAGACCAGCTACCTCCAGCCCCAGCACCAGCAAAGAAAAAGCCATCACCAGCACCAGCACCAGCACCCAAAAAGAAGGCACCGATATCATCACCTGTTCCTTCACCATTGGTGGCCTCACCAGCCCCAGCCCCTGCACCCTTGACAGAGACACCAGCCCCAGCACCTGACGAAGATGACGTACCAGAACCACCGCCCCACAGGCACAGGAGAAGAAAGAAAAGTCATAAACACAAGCACAAGAAACATCAAACTTTTGGTCCAGAGCTAGCACCAACAACTACAACAATCCGGAGTCCCCCAGCACCACCCACAAATACAACAAGTACAACAGCTGTGGATTCAGAAGATGACACAGCACCAGCTCCAAGTCCAGATATGGTAAGTTATTTAACTGTTAAATATCAGTTAGAGTTACAATTATATTTCCCACTGTTTTACAATATGGAATATTTAGTTCTATTTGTTGACACTCATCAGCATCACAGCATTTAACTACGTTCTCTAAATTTTAATTTACAGAGTGGTGCACCATCATACTACCACCAAGTGGTCAATACGGGAATATGGGCAACAACAGGACTTGCTACTGCCGTTTTGCTTGCCATCACAGGCTTCATCTGCTAACAGATTCACTCAGAAGTGCTATTTGGCTTGCAATATATGAAGCGAAGAATCAAATAATGAAGACTACAAGTACAGGACATGACGGTGTTATTTCATTCTTTTTTTCCTTTATTTATTAATGTGCGTGTATTTTTGATTGACAATATTTTTCAAAATATTTGTTTGGCTATAATAATGAGCATAAATTTTCAAATTATCTAAATAACTTGGATTTACAATGTCTGTAATTATCGCATCAAACTTGATCAATTTCTGAGTCCGTGTTGGTTTTCTCCCGGAAGTCATACTCTGTGATGAGGCCAAGATTGTCAACTAATTTCTGATGCTGATGACATCCTGCGCACTGATAAGATGCACTGCCAATTATTCACAAGGGGATGGATATTTCCACTATAGTTATATAAACTAATTGGTGCCATAAAAGAGCATGCAATTTGAAATACATTCAAATGCAACGGGGGAAAATAGTAATAAAAACAAATTCTAAATTCAGTAATTTGACCCTCTTCTTTTGATTCTAAACAGGACGGAGTTGCCAAAGATCAGGGTCAAATTACCAATTGACATATAAAAAAGAATTAAATTGTCTGCAAACATCAGGAAAATGAAGCATTTAGCCCAAGAGTACAGGTAAGTGAGCAAAGAACCTACACAAATGCTATATATTTTATACCCCACTCATTTCTCCCTCTAGTTTCATGCACACTAGGTGGATATTATTCTTTAAAAATAGGCAAAATTGATTAGGCAAGTTTTGCCAGAAATCATGACATTTAGCAATATGACCTGCCAAGTTTCAACCATGATGAAACTCAGCATACGTAACCCAGTAAAAGGTCAAAATTCAGGACTACTGCATTTTCCCTTTGCATGATTTCAAATTGCTCATTTCAAGATTTATTTCCCTTCAAATCATTATTATTTTCTCCAAAAGAAACTAAGCAATTGTCAATACTAGAACGGAAACATAAATTTTAGCCTCTTACAATATTATGTCTGTCTATACTAGAAAGTACAAACCATCAACCAAACATAGTAACAGAAGCCTCTCACTGAGATAACTATGTTAATATTTCCCTCAAGATAGACCTATATATATATATATATATATATTAAATTTATAATAACATTTAAAAATAAAGTATCCTAATCTTCAATAGACTCAGACAAAACACCCATGATGAAAGAATTTGCAGGAAAAAAGCAATGAATTTCAAGTAAGCATGTTGCCCCATTAAAGGAATCAAGCCTTAATAAATACCTGAACAAAAATGGTGCCCCTTTCATATGCTATTCGGTTTACAAGTCTTCTCGTTCTTTCACCACACAAGTTGCACGTAAATTCAACAAGCATGCTTCTTCTTGGCAGCTTTAAGTCAATACTAGCACTCTGAACATTGGCCATAAGTCATCATAGAATTATTATTATTCAATACAATGTCAGGGTAAATCAGAAATTAATATCAGGAGATAGAAGATGCACTTGTGGGAATATAAAATTCCAAGCCACAAAAATTTGCTTCAATCTCAATGCTTGAACCATTTTCCATTATCAAGAAACAAAATATAAAGCTCAGAATAATTTCTATATAAAAAATATCAAGTTGTACACTGAAAATAAACAACTTGGAACAATACTAACAATATTAACTATGATAGGATTTAATGAATAAAAGAAATGTATTTTCAAAATTAACTACTTGGCCAGGGAAAAAACAATGCACTATAATCCAAGAGTGACAATAATGATATTATATTTATTTTCCTAGCAAAATTATCAACCAAAGTCACAAACCTTTTCAAAATTATCCGATTCGGGTTCCGGGGCAGTCGCATAATCACCATCCGCCACCGAGCGGACCTTAAAAGCCCGACGGGTGACCACAACTGGCGAACCCGAAAATTTCAACCTGAAAGCAATAAAATGAAGCTAGTCTAACAGAACAAACCCTAGAAAAAAAGGGGGGGTTTTGGATGGTGACCTGTAGTTGGAAACTCTAATAGATGGAGGTTTTAACCCAGAAAAAGAAATTGGCTTGAAAAAGTTGCAGTAGTGCGACGGAATAGGTGGCGATTTTTGGTCTGTAGAGAAGGAGGGAGAAGCTACGGCTGAAGGGAAACGGTTGATTGTACTTGCCGCCATTCTTCGATTTTGCCACTGAACTAAAATCAACTACTAATGTTAACTATTAACTACTGCCCATGGCAACCACCCAAAAAAAAAAAAATAGATACTGCTTTTTATTTTTATTATAAAGTAACAGCTAACTAAATATATTTGAAATATATGTGAATGTCCATTGACTTATATTTTAATTAATATTTAATGTTCTCTTATACTTATTTCATATATTAATATATATGCTCACCTAAGTCAATATATTTAGTCAAGAAACTTGACAATAACATTAACCACTAATGTTGACAATTTGAGTTTGATTTTGTCTATAAAAGTGTGATGAAGCATTGTATACGGATGAACACTTATGAATGAGAAATATTGTATACTCATTTCTCTCTTCCTTCATCTTATCTCTTGCTTCTTATATCAAGTTTCTTTTACTTTTATAACACGTTATTAGCACGATAGTTTTAAAGGTATACTTCTCTCAAAGTTATCTTTGCAATTTCTTCTATTTCTTCTACTTGATCTTGATTAATCTGGGATAGTCTAAGCCGCTATATGGAATTAAAGATACTCTTTTACCGATTGTTTTAAACATCGGTCCCATAGCTAAGATTAGATATTACTTTTGTTTTTATATCTTATTTTTATCTTATTTACATGCCCTTCTATATTATTAATGTTGTTATTGTAGAGTGGCTAGAAGTCATATTATTATAATTTCTTATTTTGAAGATATGTGACCTGAAATCATATTAATCTTATTTCCTACTATATGACCAGAAGCCATATTTCTATTATTATTATGTTGAGATTATATGACCACAAGTCATATCATTTTGATTTCTTATTTTTATATATTTAATGGCCATAAGCCATATTTATAATTTTGTATCTTCTATCTTATTGTATAACTAGAAGTTATATACAATTTTTATTTATCTTGAAGATAAATGGCTTGAAGCCATATCATTATAATATCTCATCATTGGCATGAAACCATGAGAACCACATGGCCTGAAGCCATATAGTTTTAAGTTAATTTTATTATTCTACTTAATATGTTATTTCTTGTCTTATCACCTTACAAAACTTGAATTTGTGGCTCTTGACATTACTAGAAAGAACTATTTATTTTTGATGCTGGATGCTGAAATCCATTTGAATGTTCTTGGTCTGAAAGATACGATTATAGAGAGGAATCAGGCATCAAACAAAGACAAAGCTAAATCCATGATTTTTTTACGCCACCATTTACATGAATGTCTAAAAATCGAATATTTGACTATAAAAGACCCACTTGTCCTTTGAAACAATTTAAAAGAAATGTATGACCACCAGAAGATGGTCATCCTCCCAAAAGTTCGTTACGACTAGATGTACTTGCAGTTGCAAGATTTTAAATCTGTGAGCGA